>PVJA010015020.1:0-46233 GCA_004027025.1 Myocastor coypus
TAATAATAATAATAATAATAATAATAATAAAAAGGGAAAAAAAGTAAAGGGGGGCTGGGCGCGATGGTATACTTGACCCTCCTAGCAGAAGGATCAACGTGAGTTCGAGACCAGCCTGGGCTACAAAAGTGAGCTCGAGGCCAGCCTGAACTGCATAGCAAGACCCTGTGGAAAAGGGCATTGGCCCATACCAATTCCAAACTGATGACGACAGCTGGCAGGGCCAGCAGGCTAACTCCCTCTGCAGCTCACCCTCCCCTGCAGTTTTCCAGCTGCGGCCGGCCTGCCAGCAAGTCTACAACCTCTTCCACCCCGCGGACCCGTCTGCTTCGCGCCTAGAGCCTCTGCTGGAGCGGCGCTTCCACGCCCTGCCACCCTTCAGCGTCCCCCGCTACCAGCGCTACCCACTGGGGGACGGCTCCTCCACGCTGCTGGGTGAGCCGCTCTGCTGTGGCCTGGATGGGGGTCAGCCCTGGAGGGGCAGTGTGCTGTCCTTACCAGCCCGTGGCCTCCATCCTTCAAAGGCCACACTCCAGGGGCCCCAGGGATCCCTCCCAGCTGGCATCCCCCACCTGAGGACAGAGCTGAGTGCCTGACATCCTCACAATGTCAGAAGCATTGTAGGAACCCCACCGTGGCAGGTGGCTGACCCACAGATGAGGCGCAGGTGGGAACATGGGCGGTGACGTCTCCAGAGCTGCCCATCCTCCAGCCCCCGCGTGTCCCAGAGTCTTGTTGAGTCCTGGTCCTCGAGGAGCCCGGTCTGTGTGGAGTGTTGTCTGGCAGCCATGCGAGTGTCTGCTCTTGTCCTCTCTGTTCTTCCCGTCCCCTCCAGTGGAGACCATGCAGAGAAGCCCTGAGCTGGTCCTGGAGGGTGGCCCCCCAGCCCCGTGGCCCCCCGGGGACGGCTTCCTGGAGACCAGCATCCCCGTTCCCGCGCTCACCGGGCAGGATGGGCCCCGCCAGAGCCTGGGCTGTGCTGAGTGTGTGTACCCACCCCCTCGTGGTGACGTCTGCTTGGCTGTGGCCCCGGTCCCCACATCCGCTCCCCTCACACCCTCTCTGGCCACTGGTTGGGACTTCAGTGGCAAGGACAGTGTGGGCAGGCCCAGGGAGGGGCAGTTGCGTCCCTTGTGTCCACTGAGGCGAGGACTAGGGGACCCAGAGAAGCCCAGGGGCAGCAGACAGCAGGTAGGTGAGGGTCCAACGCGCTGCCCTCATTCAGCGCCTGCGGGGGCAGAGAGGAGCCTGGGCGATGCCTCAGCTAGCTGTGCCCCTCCCCTCCTCGAGGAGCCCGGGCCCCTTTGCACCCCACACTGTTTGCTCCTCCATCAGAGCCCTCCTCCTTGCCGGACCCCATCCTCAGCACATCTTCGTCCCCAGATGCCTTCAGGGCAGCTTATGGCCGGGGTGACAGCTGATGGGGAGTGCCTCAGGCCTCAGCATATGTGGGGCGCCCTGGGAGCTACCTGAGGGTCCCGTGCTGCCATTGCCGTCACACCCAGGGGTGGGCGCCGGGGGTCGGCTGGTCTCCGTATGCCTACAGGCCCCCACACCCCAGGGGCTTCTAGAGACTGGCTAGGAGCCCTGCTTTGGGCAGGAAGGTGCCTCACCCCCCACTCGTCTGTCTGTCTGTCTGTCTGTCTGTCCATCTGTCTGTCCTCCCCTGCTCCAAGCCCTTCAGTCTCTCAGCCCTGAGCCACAGGCCCTGGCACGTTTGAGCCCCTACCTGCCCCAGCCGAGGCGCACGCTGGACCCGGCATGCTGGATTGCCCCCCTGCTGAGGGACAGGGACAGGCTGGGCCTCTCTTAACCGGCCTCTGTCCCTGTGCACCTGCAGCGGATGCACTCCAGAACCACAGCTCGGTCTTCCAAGAGCACACGGACCCCTCGTCACCAGGCACGGCCCCCACCAGCCGCGGCTTCCGCAGAGCCAGTGAGATCAGCATCGCCAGCCAAGTGTCAGGCATGGCGGAGAGCTACACCGCGTCCAGCATTGCCCAGAGTGAGTGCAGCCTCCGCGCTCTTCCAGCACTGGCACCACAGTCTGCCCCAGAGAATAGGCAGCCTTGGCCAGAGGCATTCTGGGGAGGCCACTGGGGAGGCTGTGCTGGTGACACCATCTGGTAAAAGTGGGCACTGCTGAGCGCCGCGCAGCCCTGGGATAGCTGCGGTCAGAGTGCACCGGGGCTGTGCCTGGCCAAGGACCCTGCCTTGCTGGGGGCCTCTGCAGAGAAGGAAATTCAGAGGGGCCTGGCCCCCCTTACTGGTCCCCAGCAGCCAGAAGCAGAGCCAGGGTGGGCCCCGGGGTGCAGCCTGCAGGCTGGCTTCGTGGGTGTTCAGCCCTGGCTCTTGTAGCACGCCGGGACTGAGGTAGGCATGGCAGCTCACCCACTGGGCTGTGGCTGAGCCGTGTCCTGTTCTTGCTCCTCAGAGGCCCCCTCGATGCTCAGCCATACCCCCAGCATCAGGCGCCTGTCCCTGCTTGCCCTGCCCTCCCCAGCCCCTAGCCCCCACAGCCCCCATCCCCGGGCCAGGCAGGCAAGCCCCAGGCTGGAAAAAGTCCCCTGCCTCCCTAGCCTGGACTTCGGAGAAGGTACCTGGGACGGTGCACGCCCTCTCTAACTCAGAGTCACCTGCACTGCCATGCACGTCTGTCTCACTGTCGCTGCTGCCCTGCGCACACACTGCTAAGGCCTAGTGGAGCCAGAGGCCAGCAGGGAGGGTGCAGGCAGGGGTGGCCTGGAGCGCTTTGGGTCCTCCTCACTCAGGCCATGGGCAGCACAAGGGAGCCAGGGGCTCCCGAGTGCAGTCCTGGCAGCTGCCAGCGGTCACTGCCCTGGGAGGAGGAGGAGGCCGGCTGGTTTGGCTGGTCAGGCCTGGGGCTGGGCGACCATTGCGAGCCCCTACCCAACCTGCAGTGACAGCCTGCTCCCTGTAGTTGCCGCTAGGTGGTGGGGCCAGAAGCGGATGGACTACGCGCTGTACTGCCCCGACGCCCTCACGGCCTTCCCCACCGTGGCCCTGCCCCATCTCTTCCACGCCAGCTACTGGGAGTCAACGGACGTGGTCTCCTTCCTGCTGAGACAGGTAGCTCCCTCCAAGGGCTCCAAGGGACTCTAGGGAGACAGGACACTGGGGCCAGCAGGGTGGTCCAGGCACCTTGCTGGGGGGACACGTTGGAATGCAGAAGGATGGGAAGTCAGGAGGGACGTACTTGCAGTCATGGGACAGGGGAATCTAGATGGCAGCAGGTTAGATGGTGTCTCCAGGCCTCACAGGTCCTCCCTCCTGGCCCCTTGGGCCCCTGGTCCAGCCCCCAGCAGACAGGGAGCAGGCAGCCCAGCCAGCAGCTACGCCATGGCACGCCTCTGCCCCCAGGTCATGAGGCATGACAGTGCCAGCATCTTGGACCTGGATGGCAAGGAGGTGTCGGTGTTCACCCCCTCACAGCCCAGGGAGAAATGGCAGCGCAAGAGGACGCACGTGAAGCTGCGGGTGAGGGGTCCCTTGGGCTCCTGAGCTGGTGCTCATTGTCTTAGTCCCCATAGGAAACCCCACATTACAGAGGAGAAAGCCAAGTCTGGAGAAGGAGGCTATGGTTTATCCTCAGTGTCTGAGGCTAGGACTCAGAGCCGCATGAGATGTCCTTCCCCAAGGCCGGCAGCCAGTGGCTGGCCTGGGCAGGAGCACAGCTGCCTGGGTCCGAGTCCATGCTTGGATCCAGCAGCTCTGGCCTGACCCTACTCCTTGTCCCCAGAACGTGACAGCCAACCACAGGATCAATGATGCAGTTGCCAATGAAGATGGCCCACAGGTTGTGACCGGCCGGTTCATGTACGGGCCTCTGGACATGGTCACCCTGACTGGAGAGAAGGTAAGGGCATAGGGCATTGGGCTTGCGGGACAAGGGGCCTGGTGTGGCCAGTGTGTGACCAGCTCACCCGGCCCCAGGTGGACGTGCACATCATGGTGCAGCCGCCCTCGGGAGAGTGGCTCTACCTGGACACCCTGGTGACCAACAGCAGTGGGCGTGTCTCCTACACCATTCCCGAGTCGCACCGCCTAGGGGTGGGCATCTACCCCATCAAGATGGTAGTCAGGTGTGCACCTCCTCGGGGTGGGCAGGGCCAGCCTGGGGCATCAGGAGGAGGGGCTCTGGTTGGCCCTGACCACGGTCCCCACTGGCCAGGGGAGACCACACATTTGCCGACAGCTACATCACTGTGCTGCCCAAGGGCACGGAGTTCGTAGTCTTCAGCATTGACGGCTCCTTTGCTGCCAGCGTGTCCATCATGGGCAGTGACCCCAAGGTGCGGGCTGGGGCAGTGGACGTGGTGCGGTGAGTAACCCCGAGGGGCACAGTGTAACCAGCTGTCACAAGTTGGGCAGACTCCATGGCAGGAGGCAGTGGCAGGCCGGGTGGGGGCATCTGGTACTGCCAGGAGGAAGACACCCTGCGCTTGAGCCTAAAGGACTCAGGTCCGGGCCCAGCACCCCCACTGGTCACCACGTGACCCTCACATCTCCGGGAGCTGCTAGCGGCAGCCCTCTGCAGGGGCACCCGGGAGGATGACACTGTGGATGCAGGCAGGCAAGTGCCCTGTGATCCTCGTCCCCTTTGTACACTTGAATAAAGGTGTACTTTACTGAGGCTGGACAGGAGAAGGGGGAGGGAGGGGCAGCTATGTGACACCAAGCCCACCCCATCCCCAGGCACTGGCAGGACCTGGGCTACCTCATCATCTATGTGACGGGCCGGCCGGACATGCAGAAGCAGCGAGTGGTGGCCTGGCTGGCCCAGCACAACTTCCCCCACGGCGTAGTGTCTTTCTGTGACGGTCTGGTGCATGACCCACTGCGGCACAAGGCCAACTTCCTGAAGCTGCTCATCTCTGAGGTGGGGTAGTGTTGGGTGGCATGGGCCGAGGGGGAGGGGGGCGGAGGGGAAGAGGCCAACCCCACGCCCACGCCATCTCGCCCCAGCTGCACCTGCGTGTGCACGCAGCCTACGGCTCCACGAAGGATGTGGCAGTGTACAGCGCCATCAGCCTGTCCCCCATGCAGATCTACATAGTGGGCCGGCCAACCAAGAAGCTGCAGCAGCAGTGCCAGGTGAGAGGGTGGCGGCCCTGGGCCACACAGGCTGGGAGCAGGCCAGGGCTCCGGGCTGCTGACCTCCCGTCCCACACTGCCTCTGCAGTTCATTACGGACGGCTACGCGGCCCACCTGGCCCAGCTCAAGTACAACCACCGGGCACGGCCGGCCCGCAACACGGCCACCCGGATGGCACTGCGCAAAGGCAGCTTTGGCCTCCCCAGCCAGGGCGACTTCCTGCGCTCACGGAACCACCTGCTCCGCACCATCTCAGCCCAGCCCAGTGGGCCTGGCCACCGGCATGAGCGGACGCAGAGCCAGGCAGAGGGCGAGCAGCGGGGCCAGCGCAGCATGAGCGTGGCAGCCAGCTGCTGGGGCCGCGCCATAAGTGGCCGGCTTGAGCCGGGGGCGGCCACAGGCCCCAAGTAGGGCCCCGTGATGGGCTCGGTGGTCTCCATGGTGCTAGGCCAGGGCACCACCCCATCAGAAGGCCTCACCTGAGCACAAGTAGGCGGCTGGGGATAAGCACGGACACCCTGGGAAACTGTCCCGGGACCCCTCTGAAGACAGGCACGCCAGCCAGTGCTCCTAGCCCCACCCCACCTTTGGGTCTGAGGGTCCAGCTTATTGGGGAACCTGGCAGGACAGTGGTGTGGGGTGACAGAGGGGCCAGGGTGCTGTGCCTGGCCTGGCCAGGAGGCCCTCCTGGACAGTGTCCTTGCGTTGATCTCCAGCTGCCTGGTGCCAGGTGTGGCCCTGCCCCGGCCTGCCCCCTCCCTGGCCTGCCCCCCACCCTCTCTCATCTGGCAGCAGCTCCAACAGGGGACCAGCCTGCTTCTTGTTGACTCGAGTTTCTCAACTGTTCAACCTCACTGGCTTTGCACTGATTTTTGAGAGTGGAGACTCACTTCCATCTCCTGTGGCTGCAGGCTCAGTGGTGTGCATGAGATTCAGCGTTGCTGACCCAGGACCTCTTCACCACACAGAAGGCTCTGCTGTGGCAAGCCCTCATCAAAGCAGGAGAGAAAGGCCATATTTTAGTTTCTGCCACCCTGCCTGGCCTGTCAGCACACAGCAGGCCCAGGCCCCTGCCCACCCATCTACCTGTCCCACCTGGAGCCCAGTCCAGCCACGGGCTTGGTGTCATCTTTGGCCCAGGGGAGCACAGCCCAGGTGTGAGGCTAGTGACACCCAGTGCCAGCTCCTGGGGCTTGGGGGTCCAGACAGGCCTGGCCGCCGCCTGCTCCTTACCTGCCACTGGCCGAGGCCCAGGCCACGGCCCACCTGCCCGCCCGCGTTTCTACGCCTTTCTACTTCTCAATCTGATTTCTATGAGGTTTTTTTAACTGAGCAATCCTTGGCTGCTTCCTTTTCTTAACTTAGTACCAAGCGCAGCCCCTCCATATTCTAAACACCCAGCACTGTGATGGAGTCCAGCCTGGTTCTGGGTCCCATGAGCCCTGCCCCCAGCCCGCTCGGCGGGGTGTGGTCTCCCTGCCTCACCTGACCCCTGCCAATTCCACTGAATTTCTACTGGGGTGTGGGGCACACACTTAAGATTTTTTTTAATGCCAATTCCGTTGGATGCAAATCTAAGAAGCCACAGCCCGCTTCATTAGCTCAAGGGTGGGCAGCCACGACTCCCTTCTCACCTGGACGAGGATGTGCCGTCCTGCACACCAGGCCATGGCCAGCTGCCACGTGACCAGGCTCGGTCCACGAGAAGCTGCCATACTGGTGTGGCCCAGGGGCCGCACAAGCTGGTGGGGAGGCGCACAGCTCCTGGCAACTTTTCTGAGTGTAGATATGTACAGCTACGGGCCCATGTAAATGTTCTGCGGAAGTGGGCCTAGACAGAGGGAAAGCTATTTATTTTGTGTAGAGAAGTGTCTGGAGGGACGCAACCTTCAGGGCTTATTCATATTTAAGATGCACCTTTTTGTTGTTGTTCCAGGCATCATGTACAAAACAATGATCACTTTATGGACCAAGCTCCCTGGTAGCCGCTGCAACGAAAGTGCAGTGCTGACCCTACCCCGAGCAGGAAGTGGCTGGCCTGACAGTCACAGCCCTGGCCAGGGCCTCCATAGCCAGTGCCACCTCCTCTGTTGGCCCCACCTTGCCCTGTCTTGCCTCCACCTTGGTGACCAGCCATCTGGAGAAGCTCCTGGAAACCTAGGCAGGCCTGCAATAAAGGCTGGAGGCCTGGCCTTGGGAGGCCAATGGGCAGCAGGCTGGCCTCTCCCTGGGGACAGCCCCATGGCTCCTCTTCTCCCACTCGCCCAGCCGCCAGCCATGCCAAGGACAACAGCAATAGTCCCCTGGGCCTCTCCCAGGGCCCTCAGCCATAGTTGGTGAGACGGCAGCCTCCCCGCCAAGTCCCTTCTCTGTCCAGGTCTGCTTTCCACCTCCTCTCAGATTCCTTTTGGCACATTTTCCTCCTGAGGAAGCATCAGTTTCCAGAAACTAAGAGGGAGGGCAGAATCCCTTAAAAATACCAAAAATGTTTACAGTGTCGGGTGCTGAGCATAGGGCTCAGGCCTGACCAGTTGTAACCAAAGGGTGAGGCAGGCCTTGCTGACTGCCACCCCACCTGGGCCTGTTAAGGACAGAAGCCTTAGTCCCTCCCACCCGCCCGCTCCTGCACACCTGCCTTCTGGTTTCTAGAGGGATTCACAGAGCCCCGCCCCACCACCCTCGACCAGTCCTCACATCTTGGCCCCTCCCATCTGTCCTTGTGCTGTCTGTCTCTGGGCCATGTGTGAGCAGCGTCCTGACTGTCCCTCCCCCACGTGCTATCCCTGCGCCATCGGCCTGAGTGTGCTCTGTATTCAGCATCACTGTCTGTTACACCGATTAAAAAAGCAGGAAGGCTTCCTTCTGGTCTCTTTATTGTGGGGCAACCATGGGGGGATATCCTTCCCAGTCACCACGGTGCTATTGGACACTGAGGCCAGGACACTAGGTGCTGACCCTGTGCCCCTTCCCAGGCAAGGCCCAGTGAGGTGGCACTGCTGGCCTCTGCGCTTTATAGGGGGCACGGCCGGTACATGGGAGCCCTAGGGCCTGCTCCAGGCTCCTATTTGGATGACTTGTGCCACCTTTGGGGCTGTGGCAAGATCTGGGCCCAGCAGGTGACAGGGCTGGCCTGACCATCCCAGCAGATACATTTGCTTTCCCTAAGTT
This sequence comes from Myocastor coypus, assembly GCA_004027025.1. Taxonomy (NCBI): domain Eukaryota; kingdom Metazoa; phylum Chordata; class Mammalia; order Rodentia; family Myocastoridae; genus Myocastor; species Myocastor coypus. The sequence continues at coordinate 8,285 of PVJA010015020.1, forward strand.
AGGAGCCCATTTCTCCCTGAAGGTGAGCAGCGCCCTCCTTGACCTGCGGCACAAACGCAGCAACAAAACGGAGTTGGTCTGTAGCCAAACAATGTTTAATACCAGGCCAGATGGTGTTCCAGACGTGGGCACCAGGGAGGCCAGGGACTCCACCTGAGGCCATCTCTAGGCCACAGCAGGGGGCTTCAGGGAAGCAGCCCAGCTCGCATCTGGAACGCCAAGCCGTCTCCGCGGGTGGCTTGCTGACAAGAGAAATACGGAAGCCAGCGATCAAAAACAGCCAAGGGAGCCTGGGCAAAGGAACAACACCAACCTTATTGATCTCTTTGTGGCGTTCTTTGGTTACGATTTCCTCCAAGACCTCCCCATCTCCCTTAATGAGCCTGTGGACAGAGAGTCCATTCAGTACGGCATGGGAAGCATCCAGACCCAGAACAACCCATCAGTGGGCTTCCTGCACACAGGTCCTATGGAGAAGAGGGAGCCCAGGTGCTGGCTCCTCACACCCAGTCTTGGGACACAGCCTCAGCCAGGCAAATAACAGTCACCTGAGCCTCACAAGGCCTTTCTGGCCCTCCCAGTTCTGCTGCAGGCCTACAAGAGCAAGCAGCCAGCCATCACATCCACCCCCCCCCCCCACTGTGCCTCTTTGAGCAGCTGAACCCTCCATTCCCAAAAGCACACATCCGGGACCAGTTCTCCCAGAGCACTGTGGGCTGGGCTGCGCAGCACTCCCCACCTGGTGCGTCCTGTCTCCGGGTCCACCACCCTGCGGATGACACTCTGCCGGGCGTCCCACTCCTCCTTGGTCATGGGCTTCATGGCCTGGATGCGTGACTTCTGCTCATCTGTTAGGACTGGAAGGGAAGGCAGGAGGCAGTGCTGGGCAACCCGTGGCCAGGCCTCTCCTCCTGTACTCTGGGCCACACGTACCTGGGCCAGCATCTTCCTTGCGGGCCGATTTGTGCCACTGGTCCAGTGAGGGGCCAGGCAGAGCTTCTGCCTGCTGCACTACTATCTTCTCCTTGCCCTTCTTCAGCTTCTTCCTTTTCTTCTTCTTCCTCTTGTTCTTGTGCTTCCCCCGCTTCTTCCGGCCATCACTGGAGGAAGAGGAGGAGGACGAGGAAAGAGAGGAGCTAGAAGAACTGGAAGAAGAGGAGGAGGAGCTGGATCGTGGTCTCCTCCGGGCCTTGTGCTTGCTTCTCTCTGTGATGCAGGGAGAAGGTGAGGCTGGCAGGCTGGAAGGCCGGGAGGGCAAGAAGTAAACCTCTGTTCCCTTATTCTGGTCTGGGGCGGACTCAGGACAACACGGGGAGGCTCAGAGGGCCAGTGGGGGCTCGGCTCCTCCCTGTCTGTGAATCTTCTGATCCAAGTATGACACGCTGCACCCCCGATTTCCGTGCACCCTTCCCCACCCTCTGTGCTTCTCACCTTCCGCCCGGGAAGCAGTGCTGGCCTTGCGACCTTGGGATCCAGATGCGTCACAGTTTCTCCGGGCCTCCTTACTGCTTCTCTTCCGTCTCTTTTCAGACCCTCGTCCCCGAGACCGGCTGCGGCTTCTCGAGCGCTCACGAGAGCCGACGTGAGACATAATGCGGCGAGCTGAAAACGGGACGGGATACGCTGGCTCCACGACGCCCCGTGAGCCAGATCACAGAGCGGGCGCCCGGAGCAGCACCAATAGGTCAGTCTTCGGGGCACCTAGTACCCATCACCGCCCCGATTACCGGGCGATACTCTTCCACCCCTGCCCTCGAAGATCCCAACTTCTCAGCCAACTCCAAGTCCCCGCGCAGCTGCTCCTTTGAAGGGCCCGCCCCGCCCTGACGCTACGCGCCTGCGCACCCCGCTCGGTGACCGGGCACGGACCGTTTTCTCTAGCGCGAGAATCTCCCGGAACCCTCTCTGGCGCGCTAGCAGCCCAGAATTTTGCGCCCTCTGCGTTCTCGCGGGCCTCAAGGAACCGGTCTCAAGGAGGGTTCCACAATGCTGTGCACTGCCTCGATCCTGTTAGGCCAGCCAGCCAGCAACACACCACACCTTCACGTGAGGAAGAGGCGGCGAGAAGGTAGCCGATAGGCCATTTCCGGCCTGGATGGTGCCCCGGGAGGCCGTCCGGACGGCTAGCGAAGAGCTGCTGCCTTCAGTTCCGCCACGGGTTCGGCTGACCGCGCACCTTCCCCCTGCAGAGGCTGGCTGACCAAGCCGCTGCCCGCAGCTTCACAGGGGAGGCAGCGCAGTCAGCTTGGAACCGACCCTCAAGCTCACAGGCCTCTCTAACAGGGTTGTCCTCCCCTGTCATCTCCCTGATGCCCAGGAAGAAGCCACTTTTCCTCCCGAGCTGGTTGCGAACTTGGGAGCTCCGTGTTGAGCCCTTCATCCTAACATCACCCCAGTAATCGAGGCCATAAACCCTGGTGTCGCGGAGGGGCCAGAGGCAGTAGACCACAAGCCTCCTGAGCAGCTGCTCCCGCTTACTTCTGCAGCGCGGCAATTGGGCTAGATTTTTTTTTTTTTTAATTTTATTTATTTATTTTTTCTTGTTTCAGGCTGGCCGCAGCATGTGGTGCCGGGGATCGAACCGCGGTCCCTGCAGCCGTCTAAGCTTCCCTAAGCAGGCGCTTTAGACCACTGAGCCATCCTGCCGGGCCCCTGGGCTAGATCTTATTTTAGAGAAGCCCAAACTGTAGGCTGAAGTGGAGATGCCTGAGCCTTCAAATGTGTAACCAAAAGGCTGCGCGTGCCTTTTCCATTTTGGAACCTTCCCTCCCACCCTGTTGTAAACTGTTCAGTAATCAGAGCAGCAAATACAGAAGGCGTTGACAAAGCACTTCGTAAGCACTAACAGGATCCTTCCCAGGGGCACGTGCCGCCTCACGGCTGGAAGTGACAGAACCAGGGCAGTGGCTCTCGTCCCTGTTCTTCACCCCTCTCACCCCTTCAGGGTTCCCGCTTGATGAAGCACACACCAGCTCTGTGCTGAGCTAGTGTATCTGCCAAAGAATGACCCAGAAACTGCTGAGCCTTGCTGACCCCACAAGCACCAGGGCTGGCTGGGAATAGGGAATTTATTGTGCCCCTCCTGGCCCAAGGTGACAGAGGGCCGAGCCACGCTCAGGTCAGCGCACACACGTCCACCGTGGGGGGCTCTTCCCGGGTGAAGCCATCGCCGAAGCCCTCGTCATCCACCAGCTCCGGCTTACGGCCGCACATGGGACAGAGGCGGTTGCGCACAGTGGAGGCCCGGAGCCAGACGACAAGGTTCCAGCGCTCACCAGTATCCAGGGCCCGGGCTCCATGCAGCTGGCCACCCCGGTGTAGGACACCCTGGCCCACCATGTGCTCCACCTCCAGTGGCTGCGTCAGGGCTGGAGGTGCCTGCACATGGCAGGGCTCAGGCCAGGCGCCTTGAGGTGTGCTGCTCCCATCCCCGCCCCCTAGGGCTCACACTCACCTGGAAGAGGCCCCCGAAGTACAAGGCGCCCCCAGTGAAGACCTTGCCCAGGGACACATTCAGCGTGAGCTCCGCATTATCGTAATGGCAGCCCAGTTCCCGATCCTGACCTGGCGCGTATTTGACCACGAAGGCTCGATGGCTGTCCAGCCACGCCCCACCACAGTCCGGGTACAGCAGCCCCATCAGGGGCTGCAGGAAGCACTCCCGCAGTGGGGTCACCAGTGGCTCATCCAGGCCTAGCTCATGCAGTAGCACCTGGGAGGGGGCCCTGGGGTCAGCAGAGGCCACTGGGACCTCATCCTATGTCCGCTGCCGAGGGCTCACCTTTGTGGCATCGTCCCCTGCCCCATTCATTGCTCTGGCACTTGGCACAGGCTGCACCCACCCCATAGTTGTTCATGGTGTTGGGCCTTCCCTTGGGCATGTCCGACTGCTCAAAGTGCTCCAGCTCCTCCAGCAGGGCCTGGCAGAAGGCCGCCGTGAACACAGGCACACGGTAGATGCGCTTCTCCTCTGGGATAGGACGGGACGGGACGGGACAGACAGTGGCTGGGAGCTCCTTCAGGCTCAGCTGCCTCCACTTTTCACTCACTGTGCCTACAAAGCAGACCCTGACCTCTCCTTGCAGGGCTTCTCCCTGTTCCTGGTAGATTGGTTCCATCGGCCCTTCCTAGTGCTGCAGGGGTTTTTTTTTGACACGGTCTCACTATTCAGTTCAAAATGGCCCTGAGCTCACTTTGTAGCTCAGGCTGGTCTCAAACTCTCAGGGCTCCTCCTGCCTCAGCCTCCCCAGGGCTGAGATCACAGGTGTGTGCCACCTTGCCCAGCCTCTGGTTTGGTTTTTGAGGGCAGACATAACAAGTCTCCTTGGGCTGCCGCTCCCACATCTTGCTGAGGTGCAGGGTATGACCTCACCTGACACCGTCTCCAGCCGCTGGAGGAGACCCTCGAGGTTTGCACCTGGGGATGCACTGTACTTAACTGCGGCCAGAAACTCAGGCGCCAAAGCTGCATCCTGCGGAGAACATGTAGCTGCAGGGGCCCAAATATCCCCCCTCCCTCCAGGACCCAGGCCTGGGCTCCCTGCCAGGTACCTGCAGGGCACTGTAGACATCTGGCCGTGCTGGGCAGTAGGAGCTTGCGATAAGAGCTTTCCTGGCAGCTGACTCCCGCCCCAGCCGCCGCCTCCGCTCCACCTCCTGCTCAAGCTGAGGTGACACAGAGCTCAGTTACTGGCAGGGCCTCCAATGCCCCTGAAGCCCATCATGCACATGAAGAAAGTGAAACCTGGGAAGGCCAGAGTGGCACACGGGCTGGGACCCCTACGTTCCTCAATCTACTGGAGTCAAATGCAGAGACCAAACTTTTAGCTGACTTTTAAAAGCTGAGCTACATTACCTACCCTTTTTTAAAAAATTTTGGGATTCTCCTGCCTCAGCCTCCCAGAGTAGTTCCAGCAAAGGACTTGGTGGGGAGGGACATCCCACCCTGGAATGCTTCAGCCCTAGCCTAGGTGGGATGAGAGGGAGGAAACAGGGTCCAGCCAGGCCCTGGTTGGGGAGGTGGTAGGAAGTGAGGAGCAGCAGCCCTGGCCCCAGCCCCAGGGGCCACAGGAGTTGCAGGGCCCAGAGTTCAGATCTTAACTCGACCCACTCTGAGGCCTACCTCTCTTACACTGTTGTCAAGAGGGGCCCGACAAAGACAACTTGTCCCTTCTCTATTTCTTAGCTTATGCCAGGGCCCAGGAGTAGAGGTGAATGGGAGCAGGAAGTGGAGAGATCAAGGAACACTTCAGGGACTGAGGCTGGGAGACCCCGCAGTCCACTGACACATCTCGAGGGTGGGCTGGGGCGAGGAGGGGAACAGTACCTCCTCTAGGAGCTGCTGGAAGTCCTCCGTGCCGACACAGCCACGGCTGCGCAGGATCTGAGAGAAGACAGACCAGTGAGTGTGACTGCGTGGCCTTAAGCGAGTCCCCCTTGATTTCTTCAAGAGTCCATTTCCCCTCCTTAAAATGGAGATGTTAACCAGGGTCTCCCAGGAACATCGAGGTGACCTTAAGCACACAGCTGGGTTCCCAGTTGCTACCAACAGCAGCCGAGCACCCTACACGTGTATTCATCCATTCCTCCCTCGAGACAACTCACTGAGGAGGGGCTATTACCCCTTTAAGATGGGGAAACTGAGGCACGAGGGCGGGGGTGGGGAAGTCCTTGTATCCAAGCACTTAATCTTGGGCACCACACGTCGTTTACTTCTCCCGAGAGCCAGCGGGGGTCACTCACGGGGCCGTAGTCCTGACGCAGCTGCTGCTCGTCTCGGAAGCGTAGGTGCAGCCCATAGCGCGCCACGTACAGATTCTCTGAGCAAAAGCAGGCGCAGCGGCAGAAGCCGAGCCCAGCCGTGGCTGTAGCCATGGTGAAGCACGCCGCGCCCCTTTCAGATTTCTCAGGGACACTTCCGGGTACGCCCCCAGTCAGCCGTGGGGGGAGCCAGCGCCCAAAGGGACAGTCCTAAATTCCCAAGAGTACAAAAGAGAGGGCAGGTGGCCCCCAGGGCCTGCTTCATCGATTTCCCCACCAGGAGACACTTTGTAGGTAGGTGAGCTAAAAACTAAGCCCTCATGGGACGTGGACAGGTAGGGACTCGGGCCCACAAAGCCTTTTCTTTTTGCTGTAACGGAGATTGAACTCAGAACCTTACACTTGCCAGGTAGGCGCTTATTCTACTGAGCTATGTCCCCAGCCCTAGCCTTCTGCTTAAAAAGTTGTCCCCTCCTCAGCTAGGAATTTTCGAAAAAGCCCCTTGAACTCTCGAGGAAGCTAGGACAGGAGTCCCGGGGTCCGACCTTGCTCCCACCTGAGCTCGAGGGCGCCACTCACTCCGGGCCCCAACCTGGCGCGCGCCAGTACTCAAAACTTGCGACTTACAAGGCGCCTCGGCGAAAACGCTCCGGCCTGCTTGACTTCCGGCGGGGACCCGGAAGGACCCGCGTGGGCGGGGCCCTGGGCGTGGTCCTGCCGGCGGCCCTCGCTCGCGTCTGGACCCGGTGCGCTTGCAGCGCGGCCGCAGCGTGAGATAAGTACTGCGTGGTGGCCTCCAGGGTGACCGTGCCGTGGGTCCGCGTCATTTCTCCCCGCAGTCCCCAAGCCCAGGTCTGCAAAGCCGCGTCGCTCAGGAAGACTGAGGCGCCCAGTGGGACTTGGTGCCCGGGCTCCTTGGTGTCCGGGCGGGAGGGCGCGAAGCCTTCGCCCCAGGCAGGCGAGCAGTGACAGCTCCTCTGGCGGGCCCTGCATTCTCCCACCACCTCAGCCCCTCTCTTTCGTACAGCAGACCTCAGACCTAAGCACTATCCTGTCAGCCCGTCACTGACCGGAGGGGAAACTGAGGCCCGGAGAAACCACTCAGCTGGTGTCTGCCCTTGGAATACCCCCCCCAGTCCTCTCCCCTTCTCACCCCAGGAAGTGTGAGGGGTGGGAATCTGTGGGGCTTGGGGTTTTCTCCGGATGCCTTTTGGTGCCATCTCACCAACTGTATCTTCCTTTCTGCCGCGAGTTCTCCCGGGCTTGGGCCCACACTGGCCCAGCGCCTGCACACTGGACACACGTGCTCCAGGACACCCTCCCACGCTGACAGCCACGCGCGCCCTCGCCCCATGCACCGCCATGCACTCACTTCCCGCGTTTGGAAGCACTCTGGCCCCTGTGTGTCACACGCTAGGCGTCTCCTCGCACAGCCTGTACACAGCACGCGCTCACACGTGGAAAGCGTGGCCGGGATTCCTTGCTCTATAGAAAGCCCAGCTCCCAGCCACCACTGTGGCTACCGATCCTCAGGCGCAGGAAACACTTTGATGTCCTGTGATGCGAGACCTGACCCTCCTCTCCACCTGTCTCTGTCAGCTAGCCGATTGCCCTTGGCCCCACACCATGGGGAGACCGGGAGGGCCTGTCTGGGAAGAGCCCACTGCTGTAGCCAGGTGTGTTACGAGGAGACCTGCGTTGTGTCTGAGTGTGCAGGGCACACACCTGCGTGTTGGGGTGTTTCTGGAGTTTCAGACAAGCTCCCTGCCTATATTAGCTTACAGTTTGGAATTACCACAGACTGAGTGGCCAGCAGTTGTGGCCAGCCTGTGCTGCTGTCTTCGTGGCTTCTGTGTGGCTGGGGATACTTGTAGCAGAGTTAGGTCAGGCCTGCCTGGGTAATCAAAGGCAGTCTCTCTCAGGATCATTACCTCGATTCCATCTGCAAAGACCCTTTTCTAACTAAGATCACATTCACAGCCTCCAGGTGTCTGGGGACATGGTTTGATTCTCTGTGGCCCTTAGAAAGTGTGGAAGACAGAATAAGAAGGAAGACAAATGTGTGATCGAGCCCGCCTACTCCCTGCAAGTGCCTGGAAGACAGACTGGGAGATGGAATGTCGCCAGGGTGGCTGAGATGTTCAGCCAAGCTCTCACTGCTCCTGCAGGTCTTCTGGGAAAGGGTTCTAGGCTGGGAAGCTGACGGTGCAGTGGCCCCAGGGCGACCATCAGCTTGGCCTGCATGAAGAACAGAGAGTTAAAGCGAGGAGAATGTCTCCTTTGTACAGTTACCAGTACAGATGAATATCAGAAACATAGTGTTATAAGAAAAAGAGCCAGACGCCAAGGGGCATATTCTGTATATAATTCCACTTACCTATGTCTAATAGGCCAAAGCAATTTGTGGCATGGGAAGATTGCTTAGTGGTTATCCCTGGGGGTAAGATTAAAAAAAAAAAGAACAGAGAAGTGTTCAGGGAGCCGATATCCAGGGGATGAGCCCCCCAGTGGGGTTGGCATTAAATGCTTGTGCAAAGGACACTTGGACTAACATTTTGAATTTACTCTGTGTAGAAGAGATCCATTTAAACTTCATAGCAAACACTGTCAAAACGAGGGCCGGAGAGGTTCCACAGCTCGTAAGTGGGATAGTCTGAAGTTAAACCAAATCTGATGACCAGCTTGTCCCTAGGTGATCAGCCAGGTCTTTGTCAGTGTCCCCCGTGCTCAAAGGGTTAGGAGGGTCCAGGAGCCCAACCTGGGCCTTCTGACTGTGAGTGGCTTATAGCCGAGAATCCCAGAAGCTACCCGGCTGAGACTCTTTAAAGTTTCATAGTTGTCTCGATTGCCCCAAGATAACAAGGGACCTGCTGTCTCAGAAAGGCTCCCTTTCCCAGCTCACTGGTTGTCCCCTCGCCAGCCGTCTTCCCCTGAGACCCACTTTATACTGCTGGCACACTAGCCAGGCCCCATCACCCACTACTGAGACCTAGTTGGATCTCTCTCCTCATGGGCACACAGTTCATCAGCATTCACATGCCACCTCCGGAAGCAGAGGAGGTGCTGGTCCCCACCACACCCAGCCTGGTTCAGTCACCCAAGAGACGGCAGCAAACTAGTTAATAGAGCTGGCACACCTATAATCTCAGCACTTGGGAGGCTGAAGCAGAGTATGTCTGCAAGTTTGATACCAGCCTAGGGTACATAGTAAGCTCAAGCCAGCCTGGACTATGTAGCAAGACCCAGCTGGGTGTAGTGGAGTGTGCCTGTAATCACAACACCAGGCAGGCTGAGGCAGGAGAATCATTGTGAGTTTAAGACCAGCCCAGGGGGCTGGTGAGATAACTTAGTGGAGTAAAACACCTGCTTAGGCAAGCACCAGGACCAAGGTTTGATCCTTGTACCACATGCTTCGCCAGCCCCACCCCCAGGGAAGGCTGAGCCGGCCTCAGAGTTCCAGCATAGCCTACACCTGTAATCCCAGTGTTTAGGGAGGCTTAAAACGGGAGGATCGGGGCTGCGGAGATAACTCAGTAGACTAAAGTGCTTGCCTGGCAAGTGCAAGGGCCTAAGTTCAATCTCCGGTTTCACAAAAAAACAAATAAATAAAACAGGAAGGTCACTATGAGTCTGAGCTGTGTAGTGAGGTCCTGTAACAACCAAATATATTTTTTATCTTTTTTTTTTTTTTTTTATGGCCCACTCAGCCTGCCCTGGGGGTAGAGCTGGCACAGCATGTGGTGTTGGAGATCGAACCATGGTCCCTGCAGTTGCCTAAGTTTGCCTAAGCAGGTGCTTTAGACCACTGAACCATCTTGCCAGCCCCAAAATATATATATTTTTTTTTAAGAAAAAAAAAAAAGACCAGCCTGGGCTACAAAATGACCTCAAGGACAACCTGAACCGTATAGTGAGACCCGGTCTCAAACAGACTAAAAAATAAGAAAAGCTGCAATTAAGATAATGCAAAATACTGTGTAACCCAAAAATCATTTATAAAATCTATTTGGCTTTAGGATCCAGGACACTTTGAACAAGGTACGTTCCACTGCAAATCGACAGTCGTGAAGATGAGCACGCGCCGAAACTCTTAAGAGCGCCATGAATGATACTTGTTGTCTTGGATCCTTTATTTTCTTCTTCTGTGGTCCGAAGCCTCCTACCCGCACCTTATCAGACAGAAGCATGGCATCGTGCCCTTCTAGATAACTCAGTGACTTTGCAGTCCACCCAGGGGCACCTTTGTGGCCCATGCACCCAGGGCTCGGTGCTGCTCTTCTAGTCCCACCCTCAGGCCTGTGGCTTCGGCCAGGCCCTCGGCACCCGAGTGCTCCAGTGATTACCGTGAGGAGCAAGCCGTGGCTCAGCATTCTCAGTGTCAACGGGCTCTCAGGCTTCTGTATTCTGTAGAACTGTTGGCAAGTTGGCTGATGAAGTGCCTCCTTCATCTGTGTTCCTGTCTGCATTTTCTTCATTGCCAGGGAAGCTTTCTCCATGCTTTGGTGCTAGCACTTGCTGTTGTCATGTTCCAGGCCCTGGACACCTAATGAATTGCACCCAACACTAAGTTTTTCTAAAACAGTTTGGATAGGTCCCTGAGTCTATAGATTTCTGGATAAGTACTGCTCAGAGGTTATCTTTTCACTGTGGTCAAGCGCTTGCCTGGCAAGCACAGGGCCTGAGTTCAATCGCCAGTCCCGCCAAAAAACAAAACAAAAAAAACTTTCTGACTCATTGGTTGAATCAGACTTGCCACCCCTGCTGGCAAATGCTTCCCAGTTCTTCTGCCATCTTCTGAACCCAACAGTTCTTCATTTGGATGTACTGGGGGGAAATCAAGAAGAAGCACTGCTTTTTCGAGAAGACCCTTGGATCTCAAATGCTTCTGTACCTGTGGCATACATTATCAAACCACTGTCTCAAAACAGATTGCTCTCTGGATGCACCTTTCCAGCAGAAATAAGTGGCATGAAGGTTTGGAAGATCCATTCGCTTGAATGCACAGGGTTTTGTTTTGGGTTTTAGGTTTCCCCACAACACAAAGTGTGTGTAACAACTGTGGATTTGTTTACACAGCAGCACAGGAGAATGATTCTCCGCTTGACCTGTTCTTGGAAGCATTTCACTCAGTGTCAGTGTCCAGAACAGATGTCCTTGATGGTGGACATTTCTACAATAACCCAGTTTAATCACTATAAATTTACTCTGGTTGTAGAGTCTGTCTCTCAAAAATTCGTGAAAGTTACCACAAAATTCATTGATAGCAGCTGCCTCTCCTTTTAATTCTGTTCCTTTAACAGCAGCCATCTAGATACCATGGCACTGTTTGAATCGAGTTAGCCAGCCAGGTTACACATTAAAATCACCTTCCATCCCCAAAGCATGAGGAAAAAACCTCAGCTGGCTGTTTTTAGTGCACACCTATAATCCCATCACTTGGGAGGCTGAGGCAGGAGGATCAGTGCGAGTTCGAGACCAGCCTGGGCTACAAAAGTGAGCTCAAGGCCAGCCTGAACTGCATAGCGAGACCCTGTCTCAAAAAGACAGAAAAACAAGGAAAGAAATAAAGAAAGAAAGAAAAAAGAAAGGTAGGAAGAAAGAAAGAATCTTCACAGTATCCCAGAGAGGCAAAGTCACCTGGCCAGGGTCACACAGCAAAGAGAGAGCCTGGATGTGGTAGTAGGTCTTAGATATTCAAACTTTTTAAATAACCAAGACTGGGCCAGTGAAATGGCTCTAAAGTGCCTGCCTAGGGAAGTTTAGGCAAGTGCAGGGACTGCAGCTTGATCCCTGGCACCACATGCTGTGCCAGCCCCACCCGCAGGGCAGGCTGAGCTGACCATAACGCTAATAAATAAGGTTTAAATAAAATAAAATTTAAAATAAATAACCAAGACACCCTGGCATATGCCTGTAATCCCAGTACCCAGGAGAGGCAGACATTACCCTGGGCTACAGAGTAAGCTCAAGACCAGCCTGAACTGCATTGCAAGACTCCGTTTCAAAAACAAAAAATGAAGACACCCAACACAAGTATCAGGTACAATAAAAAATACAGTGAATGTTGAAAATTTTTTGTTACTGTAGAAGGGACATTATCATTGACTCTCCCTTAAAATGCTCTTCCTCAATTTGAGTTCATTCCATCATTCTTGGTACTTCCAGAAGCAGCTCTGGAAGTCTTATTTCATGGAGGTCTTTGTGAGGTGTGATCACAAAATAGAAGAGGGGCGGGGGTATAGCTCAGCGGCATAAGCACCTGTCTGGCAAGCACAAGGTCTGAATTTGATCCTTGGTACGAAAAGAGAGAGAGAGAGAGAGAGAGAGAGAGGCTGATCTGAGGAAGACAGGCTCATAAAAACGCTTCAGTGTGTCCTCACCCATTTTCAGGTCAAAATGACCATGAAAGCTCCATTTTAATAGACTCAGAACATCCGGCAGCAGCAAGAGTGAGCACTAAAGAGTCTCACATGCCAGGTGTGGTGGCACACACCTGTTATCCCAGCAACTTGGGAGGCTGAGGCAGGAGAATCCCTGAGAGTTTGAGACTAGCCTGGGCTACAGAGTGAGTTCAAGGCCAGCCTGAACTACATTGTGAAATCCCGTCTCAAAAAGATAAAGTAAAGTAGGGAGCCTCGCCCAAGAGCTCTCTGATCTGCTTCACTAAGCAGCAAGAAGAATAGGCCCAGTGTGTTTGCAGCATTTGCTGAGTCCCACTGTGTACAGTTTTCTGTTTGCCTTTGTTTTTATGCCAGCAGTAACATGTTTCGGCTTTACCCAGTGGACTTCTATGGCCACACTTCCTGAAACTTTGTTTCCTATGTGCATTTTCTCAGGGCACCGAGGATTCTGCCGGAGAGATGCTCTCTAATTATCTGGACGGCTCCCTGTGGAAGAGGATCTAGGTTAGTTCCAGACTCGTGCCACAATAGTAACCATCTTCAGCTCAAATCTTAGCTCCCTTTTGTACATCTATCTATACAAGAAATTTGTATGCACCCCCTAATTTTTTTTTAAATCAGAAGCTGTTTTATTTCTTTATTATTTATTTATTTATTTATTTATTTTTGAAGGACGGGTTTGAACTCATGACCTTGTACTTGACGGGCAGGCACTTGTGCCATGGCGCTATCTCTCCAGCCCCTCTTTATTATTTATTTTGGTCTTTTTGGGAACAGGGTCTTGCTGTGCTGGCCTTGAGCTCACTTTGTAACCCAAGCTGGTTTCAAACTCACAGTGATCATCCTGCCTCAGCCTCCCCAGGGCTGGGATTACAGTGTATGTCACCGTCCTTGCCCAGAAGCTGTTTTGCATTTAAATTTTTTTTTAAATTTTTTTTCTTGTTTCAGAACTTTTGTTTGTTTTGTTTACTTATTTTTATGGCCGGCTCAGCCTGCCCTCAGGGCAGGGCTGGCACAGCATGTGGTGCTGGGGATCGAACCACGGTCCCTGCAGCTGCCCAAGCTTTCCTAAGCAGGCGCTTTAGACCACTGAGCCATCATGCCGGGCCCCTGTTTTACATTTAAAGCACGAGGAACCTCCCTTTACCCCCGATGAGGGTGGATCCTGATGCCCCGCCTCTAGTCCCTGAGGGCGGGTTCCTCTACCTGGATGTTTCTCCAAACTACATTGTACTGGCGAGGCAGCTCCTGTCACCTCTCCAGCTCTCTGCAGTGCTTGGTGCTGCCTGAAAGCCCTTTGCGTGTGCACGTGTGCCGTTCTGTCTCCCCGCACGAAAGCCTCCAGCGCTCAGCGGTCAGTAGCGAGTGCTCCTCCCCGTCCTCGGTCTGGACAGTACTCCATTTCCATGAAATGTATTGCTTACTATGTACATGGTATAGTTGTATGTGTTATCTGCCTCTCCCGCTAAAATGTCAATTCCAGGAGAGCAGGGACCTTGTTTAGGTTATTGTTGGATGTCACTGCTTTTTCTTTTATTTTAATTTAAAGAAGAGATGGAAGCCGGGCATGGTGGTACACACCTGTAATCTCAGCACTTGGGAGGCTGAGGCAGGAGAATCAGTGGGAGCTCAAGACCAGCCTGGGCTACAAAAGTGAGCTCAAGGCCAGCCTGAACTGCATAGCGAGCCCCTGTCTCAAAAAGACCGAAAGAAAGAAGAGACGGAGGTTTCATTATGTTGCCACGTTCCTGGGCTCAAGTGATCCTCCTGGCTGTCGCCCTCAACATTGGGACTGCAGGCGCCCCCAAGCCCCGGTTCCCAGATGCTTAGAATGATGTGTGGCACATAGTAGATGCTCGACATATGCTTGCTAAGTGCTTGGGTGTGAATGAGGGCCGTAACTCCCTATTTCCAGTGCGCAGTGGCGGGCTGCTGCTCTAAGGGAAAAGCTCCAGTAGCTGGGGCCACTTCTTTCTGGTGAGGATGAGCCGATGAGGGGCGGCCCCCGGATGAAGAGCGCGGAGAGTGCAGGGGCAGCGGCCCACGGAGGTTCAGAGTTCACCTTAGGTGAGCAAGGACCAGCTCTGGGCCCGCCCCTGGGAGGCTTGGCCCGCCCATTCAGGCCCCGCCCCACGAGAGGATTCGCCAGCTTGGGGCACGCCGCCGCCGAGGCCCCACCCCTCCAAGGAAGATAAACCCGCCCCCAAAGCGCTACCCACCCGAGGCCCCGCCCTCCTGCCTGCCCGCGGCTCCCGTGGGGCTGGGCTCCGACCTTGCAGCTGCGCGGCGCGGGCTAGAGCCGGGAGCAGTGGAGCAGCTCCTGGAGCGGTCTCACACGAGTGGCGCCTCGTCCCACACCCCGGCCCCGCTTCGCGCCCCCTCCCACGGCTCACCTGGTGGCAGGTGGCAGGTAAGAGCGCGGCGCCCCGAACCCTGGCCCGGCACCATGGGCATCTTCATGGACTTACACCCTGCGTTACCCGGCGCCCTTGGCCCAGGTCCCAGCCCCCACCCACAGCAGCCTTCGGTGCCCGCCGCGCGAAGGTGCCATTATTGTAACCCCTCAGGCGTCGCTGTCTTCTGGGAAACTGTACGGGGAGCGTTTTGGAAGGGGACCCGGGAAGGCTGTCAATCCCGGGGTCGGCCTCGCTCAGCTTCCCACCCCTGTGCCCTGGCTGTGGCGGAGCCGGGTCGCAGAGTCCCCTCCAGCCCAGTCTTCCAGCTCTCCCAGCTTGCGAGGCTTGGATTTCTGGGCCCTCCCTGGCTGCTCCCACACCCTAGGCCCGTGTGCACCTGAGATAGCTTCGAACTGCCTACAGGGATTCCCCGCCCTCTGCCCCACCCCCTGGAGTTGGGGTGGCCTCCCTGCCGCTTCAGATGGCATGGGGCCAGATGACAGGAGGAGGGTGGTAAGAAGGGCTCCCCAGTTGGCCTGGGCGCCAGGCACCAGATACTGAGCAGCTCCTCCAGGTCCCCACCCCAGGCTGAGATATGCAGGCACAGCCAGGCGGGAGCCAGGGCAGCCCAAACCATCCAGGCCTCTGAGAACCCGTGAACCCTGGACACAGCCATGGGCCTCAGTAGCCCAGGCATCCTGAGCACCAATTGGGTCTTCCTGGGCCCTAGGGCCCCTTGGGGTGAAAAGTTCACTGAGGGAGGCCACCCAAGTCAGGACCTCTGTTATGGGCCCTGAGTAGCCTGGACAGGGCCTGGAGGGTGGGTGTGAAGGGTCAGGTCACAGCCCTGCCTCCATCATTTCCATCAGGCTGCCCTGGGGAGGGTGGGGACCGTGAGCTGGGTGGCACAAAGCACCTAGTATCACCGCAGAAATAATGACTGCTGTGGACATAGCAGTAGGGATTTGTCTCCTGGCTGCTGTGGACTATGCTTTTCTGCAGCTGACAGCTAGAGTTGTCCCCACCAGCATCTCCTCCACTGGACAGGAAAGTCTTTGACAAACCCCGCAGGGGGATGGGTCACCTGGTAGGCTGCGCTACCCCTAGTGTGAGGGGTCCAGGCAAGTGGCCCTGTCTTCCAGAGTTATGTTGGGACCTAGGCAGGGCCTGCTGTGCCATCTGGCCACCACCTTGCCCTTGTCTCTTGGGTGACTCCTGTCACCTATGTGCCCAGTTTGCCCTCCAGCTGCACCTGGTGGAGCCCAGCTATGTCCTCTGATTGAGTCACGAGCTGCAGGGCAGACTTGGGCAACACCGCAGCCTTGAGGTGCCATGCCTCCTGATCTGCGTTCTGTCCCCTTCCCCCTCCTGCTCAGAACTTTAAAAATAACAGGAGACCTGTCCCCAGCCAGGTCTTTAACTTGACCAGACTGAGTTGGATCTCCTGCTCACGGGGCACACTGTAGTAAGAGGACTCAGTGTGTCATCGCCACTCCGTGTGTTTGTAGGGCAGCCCTCATTAAACCCCATCTCCTTTCCTCCCGGGCTTGGGGCTCAAAACATGCTTCCAGCAGTCATGCTGTTGGCTGTACTGGAGTGGGCTGAGTGACCGCAGCTCCCAAGGGGGCGGTGGCCACCCAGGCTGTCCGGCTGCGCTCAGGTGGGGAGAGCTGCTCAGACCCCTGGGATGCTGTCCAGCCTGCACCTCTGCCACCATCTGCTTCCATTCCCTAGTTACTTGTGGAGTGGGGGGGAGCACAGCCCCCCTCTGCCTACTCAGAAGAGGCAACAACCTGCGGTGGCTTGGACAGGAGGCCTGGGGTGGGTGGCCCTGGGCCAGGCATTCCCTCCCTGGGCACCTTCAGGAGCTCGCCCACTCACTCACGCATGGAGGCCTCTGCATTGCAGCAGGAAGCTGTGCTGGCAGCCCAGCCAGTCTGAGGACAGGCAAGGTCCAGGCAGGCGTGCAGGGCTGCTGGTCCCATGCCCCACCCCGCACGCCACCTCAGTGGCGCGGCAGCTGCTGACTCAGCAGGCCTCCTGCCGAGACACCCTGGGATCTGCTTGAGGCCCTGGGGTGACACAAGGGCACAGGCTGGGGGGCCTCACACCCCATGCCCTCTCAGGACCCCAAACCCTCTTGTTAGCATCATTGGGTTATCACCTCCCCCATGAAAAGGGAAGGAGCCCAGCTCTGGAGCTGGGAGCCTAGATTCGGGAATTTCACATCCCAGCTCCTGTGGGTGTGTGGCCTCCAGTTACAGGCCTCCAACTGCTGAGCTGTAAAATGGGGATAATAACAGAACCTACCAGCTGGGCCCCTCGTGAGCATCCAGGTACATGCGTGGCTCACACCTCATTGGCTCTTGCCTGCCTCGTTATCTTCATGGTCACAGCTGCCTCCTCCACTCAGACTCAGTTTCCCGTATACGAAACTCCCCGTTGGCATCCGTTAATGGGAGATGTGCCTTAGAGGTTGTTGCCTCTTCATGACATCCAGGGGCCCTGAGTTCACAGCCCCGTGGTCCTGCCCTCCAGCTGTGGGCCTCAGCTTGTCCACCTACTTGATGAGGCTGGTGACAGTGGCTGTGGTGGGGACCAAGTCACTCAGGTGACAGATGGTGCTGTAGTTCATGGGTGCTTGCCGTGTGCTGCCACATGTCCACACGTGGGGATGTCAGGCACCACGGCTGGGGTCAGGCGCCAGGTCTCCCGTGTACTAGCCGAGTCCTGGTTTGTGTCCTTGTCACCTGAGTGTCTTTCTCTCCGAGTTGACTTCTTGCTCTGTGCCCCAGTTTCCTCAGGTGTAACTGAGATTGCTTGAGTTGGGCTTACTCCACTGCATGAGGTGCACCCCTCCCTGTGGGCACCAGAGCTACAGGGAGTGGGTCTCGTCTCGCTCTGGCCACCAATGCGTGGCTTCCTCTCCAGGCCCTCAGAGCCTCTCCCTTCCACATGGCAGCTCCAGAGCTTTGTCCATTTTGCAGATGGAAGAGTAAAGCCCCCTCCCCTGAAGGACTGGCCAGGAGGTGGTACCAGAAACTCACCCAGGCTAGTCCCAACCCTACCCTGGACAAGCTCCACCCCGACCCGGGTCACCAGCCCCATTCCCAGTCTTTCAGGCCCTGCATTAGCCTTCAGGGCTAACTGCTGCTGGGACACCACAGGGTGCTAGGGCAGAGGCCAAGGGCCAGCCTGGCTGCTCAGGAATATTCTGGAAACTTCCAAGCAATGCACAGATCCCCGACAGCCACCCGCACCTCCCCACTCCCTCCTGGTCTGGTCACGGTCAGGGAGCAGAGTGACACAGGGGTCCAGTGTCCCCTAGTCATGGCTGATAGCAATCAGCAGTGATGGGAAGGCACCAGGCACTGTGCCCAGGACGGGCACAGACCGAACTTCACACTAATGTGCACAAGTGCAGAAAGGGGGTCCGGAAAATTAGTAGCAGTTAGAAGAGAGCCTTGCCCGTCCCACCTGCACCGTTGTGCTGATGCCAAAGTCCGTCGGTCCTCCTCGCCCAGCTGTGGCCTTCCTGAGTGCCCGAGGCACGCCCCTGCTGCAGGGCTCCCGCACCACCTGTTCCACCCTCTCAAAATGCTGTTCCCGACAGCGGGTGGCACATCCCTCACCTCTTTCCCATCTCAGTCCGAGTTTCCTGCGCAGTGGGGGCTTCTCCAACCCCAGCTGTCACCCCCTCGCCCGTCCCTTGTCCTCCTCACGGCTGTCTTCCCTGCCTCTCCGTGCTTGCTGGTTTCCTGTGTGAGCTGCCATCTCCACCAGGACCGGGCATCTGAGTCAGTTTTGCTCGAGGTTCAGTCCCCAGTGCTGAGACTAGGGTCTTGAAAAGGCTCCCTGAAAACAGGTCACAGCGACCCTGCTTGTGATCTCAGCATGAGGGAGGCTGGGGCAGGAGGGTCTCTTTGAGTCCACGGAGCCCAAGTCTCAGGCTAGCCTAAGGTTGCGGTTAGAAAACCTCCCACACCCCAGGAAGTCAGCATTCTTGCCATTGTCATTTTACAGAGAAGAAGATCGCAGCCCAGAGAGGTCCTGTGAGCCCTCTAAGGTCACACCCAGCTAGCTCCACACACAGACCTGACAGGGACCAGCCTCGCCCTCAGAGGACCATGGCCTCGCCCCCGTGAGCCGCACGGTCCCTCAGCCCCCCGCCTGCAGGATGCGGCTGTGGAAGGCAGTGGCGGTGACTCTGGCCTTCATGAGCCTGGACGTGAGCGTGACCACGGCCATCTATGCCTTCAGCCACCTGGACCGCAGCCTACTGGATGACATCCGCCACTTCAACATCTTTGACTCGGTGCTGGACCTCTGGGCCGCCTGCCTGTACCGCAGCTGCCTGCTGCTGGGCACCACCATCGGCGTGGCCAAGAACAGTGCCCTGGGGCCACGGCGGCTGCGGGCTTCGTGGCTGGTCATCACCCTCGTGTGCCTGTCTGTGGGCATCTACACCATGGCCAAGCTGCTGCTCTTCTCGGAGGTACGCAGGCCCATCCGAGACCCGTGGTTCTGGGCACTGTTCGTGTGGACATACGTGTCACTGGCCGCCTCCTCCCTGCTCTGGCGGCTGCTGTCCACTGTGAAGCCCGGCACTGAGGCCCTGGAGCCCAGCACGGGGGCTGAGACTGAGGGCTTCCGCAAGGACGGCCAGGCCCCAGCCGAGCAGGCGTCAGGGGCCACGCTGCAGAAGCTGCTGTCCTACACCAGGCCTGATGCGGCCTTCCTCGTGGCTGCCGTGTTCTTCCTCATCTTGGCAGCTCTTGGTAAGTGAGGCCTGGGGACGTGGCCGCCAGTTCATCGTGTCACCCACACAGTGTGATTATCTGAATGACAAAAGGGAAAATACAGAATTTCATCACTGTGTAGTTCAACCTCCGACTCTCCTGACCCTCCTGTCCAGGGCTAACTATAGGAAAAGGTTCTAGAAACTTCCAAGTGGGCAGGAGACTAGGATCTTCCTTTCTTTTGTGTCAGCCACACGCACGCAGGGACACGCTGTTCCCTGTCTCATATACACTGTCTTTAGTGACTTGTTCTTTTCATTTTGTATGTTCTGGAACTTTTCCCCATGGAGACCTCATTCCCTTTCCTGACTGCATAGTATTTCATGGTTTAACTGTATCATAATTGCTTTAGTTGGTCTCCTGTTGTCAGATTATTGAAGTTTTAGAGTGTTTTTCCTCTTTCAGTGAGTTACTGCATTCATACATTTCACAGAAACATGGATAGATCTGAAGGACAAATTCCTGGAAGTGGACTCACTGGCTGGAAGATGTTCCTCATCATGAAATAGATCAGAGTAGGGACTAGGGAGATAGCTCTGTGGCACAAGTGCCTGCCTGGAAAGTGCAAGGTCATGTGTTCAAACCCCAGTCCCGCAAAAAAGATGAATAAATAAAAATAACTTTGATAATCTTGAAAAAAGAAAGAAATAGATCAGAGTAGAGAACCGGAGAGGCCCTATGTCCCTGTGGTAAGAGGAGGTGCTGTGTGTGGAACTTTATCGCATGAGTTCCAGGGACAGCACAGCCTGGGTCAGTACATAGTCCTGCACCTTAGCCAGTGGTGTGGCGCAGACCAGTCAGGTCCTCACTTGATGGCCTTCCAAAGCTGAATGTAAAGGACTGGGAGTTTAGGTCAGTGGTACAGCACCTGCCTGGCAGGCATGAGGTTCCTGAGTTCAAGTCCCAGTACCCAACCTGAGTGAAAACATAGGATGAGCTACATATGGTGGTGCATACCTGTGGTCCCAGCACTCAGGAGGCTGACACAGGAGGATTGTGGTGAGTTCGCGGCCCTGCCTTAAACGGCAGAGCCCTTTAGCTCTCTTGTTTACCCATCCCAGGGGACCCACCCTGGGCCTCAGGCCTGGCGCAGAAATAGGCTCAATGGAGGAACACGATACTGCCCATGTGCGCCCACGTGATCCCAGCCTATGTCCCTACCTCTGAGCTGTGTGGGCTGTCACACGCTCAGGGTATATGGGTGGCCCAGTGCCACTGACTGCCACTTGTGGGACTCTGTCAGGGTGAAGCTCAGAGGTGAGGCACGGCCCCCAGTTTCCCTGACAGCTGTTGTTACCCCATCCAGACCTCAGCCCTGTCCCTCTCCCGTGGGGGCTTTGCTAGTGTCAACTGTGAGAATTAAATGAGTTGGAGTGCAGGAGGAGCAGAAGGAAGCACATTGCCAGGCTACGCATACACAGTGCTCATCGCTGTGTGAGCCGCACGCACCTGCTTGTGCTCGGCTTTTCTTTGTAAAAATACGGAGGAGGAGGATACAGGCACCAGGGTGAAAGGTTGGTCTTAGTGTTGAGTATCTCCTGAGGAACACAGGTCCTTAAGCTGGATGTGGCGGCATGTATCTGTAATCCCAGCTCCTCAGGAGGCTGAGGCAGGAGGATCACAAATCTGCCAGGCTGGGCAGTTTAGCACAATCTTGTCTTAAAGTAAAAAGAGTTGAGGTGTTGCTCAGCGGTAGAGGTTTGCCTAGTGTGCAGAGACCCTGCACCAATCCCCAGCATTGCAAGAACAGGAAAAATTAAAGGAAGGATTCTTCAGTGTGGATTTCTGGGTCACAGGATAGCATAAACACAAGCCAGAGGTTTGTGGGAGCTCTGAGCTGGCGTCCTCTTCTGTGGGGAGAACGGGTTGTCACAAAAGGGAGGAGAACCCCAAACCTAAGGGGTGTTGAGTGGTGCAGGAGACAGAGTGAAGGGGGCTGGAATCTGAAAAAACCCGAGGGCACAGCAGGGTCAGAGCCCCGCGCCTCCCCGTCGGACTCCCCAACTTTACAGGCTC
This sequence comes from Myocastor coypus, assembly GCA_004027025.1. Lineage (NCBI taxonomy): Eukaryota > Metazoa > Chordata > Mammalia > Rodentia > Myocastoridae > Myocastor > Myocastor coypus. Next base: position 29,657 of record PVJA010015020.1, read on the forward strand.
CTTCACGCGATGCCCCGTACCCCAGATGCCGTCATTATCATACCTGGGTAAACTGAGGTAGGAGTGCTGTTCAGGTGGATCAGGGACCCGCGCACCAGCCGCCCAGAGGGTGAGACCCCAGGGCCTCCGCCTTCTTGTCCTGCGCCACGGCCAGCAGAGGGCGTCAGAGCCCCGCGGATGGCCCAGCCCGGCTGCTGAGCAGCGCAATCCGAAGAGAAGAGCCGCCTGGTGGGCTTCGAGGCCCAGTCGTTGCCCCTAAGCAAGCTGCTGGAGAGCTCAGACAGCACAGACCATGGAGACACAGGAGAACACGGAAAGACGAGTCACAACCACGTGGAAGCGCCCCACCGAGAGACTGGGGGACAGTTGCCAGTGGCGGCGGCCTGTGAGAGTCACAGCTCCCGGCCTGCAGAACGTGGCTCCGCCCCCCACCCCCACCCAGAGCGGCTGCCACAGATGAGCTGCCCCTCAGGGTCACTGTGGGCTGTCCGGGCTACTCCGGAGCTTTGTCTGCAAGCGCTGGTGCTGCCGAGGGGCCCAGCCAGTTTTGACACCTATCCACTTGGTGGCATTGCGAGCCCGCGTGTCCCCTGAAAGGAGTGGTGGGGCATGGTTGGCACGTATGTTGCGTTTTTGGGACCCTGGCACAGCGTGCAGTCCTGAGCCGCTGCTGCCTCCGCAGGTGAGACCTTCCTGCCCTACTACACAGGCCGCGCCGTCGACAGCATCGTCATCCAGAAGAGCATGGAGCAGTTTAGCGCCGCTGTGGTCGTCGTGTGCCTGCTGGCCATTGGCAGGTAGCGCCACACCCCCTGGGGCCCTGTCCCTCTGCCCATCACCATGGTGACCAGAGCCTGAGCCACAGGCATAGGACCCCTACCCCTGAGGTGGAGGCATCTCCTCAAATTGGCTTCAGCCCTTGAGGGTCTCTTGCCCCCCACCCGTGCCCTCGCAGTGTGGCCGCGGCTGCAGAATGAAGGGACCAGCCATGGGCTAGCCCTGGAGTGTGCCCGAGTTGGGCAGCGCCCACCCCGAGGGACCCTGCCTGCTGGCCACGGGAGGGGGAGCCGGGTGGTGGTTGCCGCTGGTCGGATGGACGTCGTGCTATAACATCTCTTATCTGCAATTAGCTCATTTGCCGCAGGTATTCGGGGCGGCATTTTTACCCTCATATTTGCCAGACTGAACATCCGCCTGCGAAACTGCCTCTTCCGCTCCCTGGTGTCGCAGGAGACAAGCTTCTTTGATGAGAACCGCACAGGTGGGTACCTGGTGACCAGGCGTGGGCTGGGCTTGGGCCCCTTGGGGAGTCAAGTGGGGGTGCCTGGAGGCCCGGCTCTGGTGTGAGCTGTGGCTGTGGTAAGAGTTAAGACCCAAGCCAGGCCACCTAAGGGACTCTCAGATTCCCAGCTCCTGTCTCAGCCCCCCAAGTGCACCTGCGGCCCGTGGTTTGCCTGCTGCGGTGCCAGCTGACCACCTGTGTCCAGGCGACCTCATCTCCCGCCTCACCTCGGACACCACCATGGTCAGCGACCTGGTCTCCCAGAACATCAACATCTTCCTGCGGAACACCGTGAAGGTCACGGGCGTGGTGGTCTTCATGTTTAGCCTCTCCTGGCAGCTGTCCTTGGTCACCTTCATGGGCTTCCCCATCATCATGGTGGTGTCCAACGTCTATGGCAAGTACTACAAGGTAGGCCCCTCCTGGGCCCCTAGGATGGGGAGGACTGCTGCTCCTGAGCGCCTGCTCTGTCCCAACGTGGGAAACGCGCAGGGCACAGCCTGGCTCCAGACGCCTGTCCTCGTGGGAAACCCGGACATGGTTTCCAGCAGTCACGGCAAAAAGCAGCTGCCAGGAAGCCACCGAGAGCCAAGCACCAATGCAGACAGGGCAGGCATGCTGGGCTGAGATGATGAGGATTACAGGGCTGGGCCGGATGCTCTGGGGTGGCCAGGCACGGGGTCCCCATGGGTCCCGCCCCCTCCATGCAGGGAGCAGAGCTTAGGGAGACTGAACCAGGTTGATCTCTCAAACCATGTATGTCACCCACCACCAGCTGTGCCCAGCACTGGGTAGCCAGGGCAGAGTACCTGCAGCCTCCTGTGACCTGTGGCCTGGCCACTGGGGGCTGAGAAGCCCACGCTGGGCCCCTCTCAGCCAGCTGCCTCTTGTTCTGTGCAGAGATTTCTCACAGCCCAGGGTGGCCGCTGTCTGCAACTTGGCTGGGAGCTTGGGCATCTCCATGCCAGCCCTCAGACCTCCACCCTGCTTGTGCTGAGAGGAGCGCTGCCTGCCCAGCAGCTGGCGTTTCTTGTATTGTGTATATCCTCAGTGGCCCCAAGGCTGCCTGCCCCACGTCAGGGTCAGTGTGGGACCAGGCGCTGAGGTTCCTTTTCTGAAAGGATGACCAGAAGCCGTCACCATGAATGGCCTCCTTTGTTTTCTGTTTTGTTTTGGTTTTTCATTTGTTTTTGAGACAAGGTCTCTCACTATGTAGTTCCGACTGGCTCTCAGCTCACTGTGTGCTCAGGCTGGCCTTGAACTTGCAGTGGTCCTCCTGCCTCAGCCTCAGCATCGCAGGAATGTTCCAGCACAGCTGGCTTGAAGCTTCTTCTGAGTACTGAAGTTGACTTCAAGTCCTGTCCCCACCCATCTGTCCCCCAATCTCAAGTTAAGCTGGAGGAGACAAGACTTGGCGGGTGGGGCGGAACTTCCTGCGGGAAGGTGACAGAGCCGGGCTTGGGACAGAGCGCAGCTCTCTGTCTGCTGTCCCTGTTGTCCCTCCCACCTGCCCACAGCGGCTCTCCAAAGAGGTGCAGAGCGCCCTGGCGCGGGCCAGCAGCACGGCCGAGGAGACCATCAGCGCCATGAAGACGGTGCGCAGCTTTGCCAACGAGGAGGAGGAGGCCGAGGTGTACGGGCAGAAGCTGCAGCAGGTGTACCGGCTCAACCGCAAGGAGGCGGCTGCCTACACGTCCTACGTCTGGGGCAGCGGGGTTCGTGCAGGGTGCAGAGCGGGGACCCTTGATCAGGACAGTGGCAAAGTACAGTCTGCAGACCCAGCAAGGTCCCACGGCTGCCCCTGACCCCCAGGAGGTGGGCTGATCCAGGAGCTGCTGGGGTAGGAGTGAGGCTGGGGCAGGAGGGTCCCTGGGAGTTTGAGGCCAGCCTGGGTGATATTGGTGCCTTGGGAGGAAAGAGTTGGAGGCCTACAAGGGGGGCCAGGAGGCAGGGATTCTTCGGGTCCCCTTCCCACATAGGACACTCCTAAAGTGCCAGCCTAGCAGGGAGGGTGGGGCTCCCATTCAGCATCAGCCTTTGCCCTAGCTCTGGGCCACGGAGAGGGGTGCAGGGTGGGGGAGGGACAGATCAGGACCCTGAGCAGGTTGTTGTGGGGCTCCAGATGCCCAGCCACCCTGGGGCCAGGACCTCTTCAGTGTGGGCGTGCCAGGCTCGGGACCCAGAGGCCCTCTCTCTCCCCCAGCTCACGCTGCTGCTGGTCCAGGTGAGCATCCTCTACTACGGCGGCCACCTCGTCATCTCTGGCCAGATGACCAGTGGTAACCTCATCGCCTTTATTATCTACGAGTTCGTGCTGGGGGACTGCATGGAGGTGAGGGCCTGAACCAAGAGAAGGGGGTCACAGGAAAGCCAAGCCAGAGGGCCCCGAGAGAGACACGAGTGCGTTGAGCTCCCTCTCTCCCAGGAAAGGAAGTAGGCTCAGGCAGCCACGTGGCCTGCCACAGCCTGGGCTCAGAGCCGGGGGGTGGGGGGGGCCAGCCCTGCCGGGGAGGTGCCGCGTGACTTCTGTTGCCAAGAGCATGCCTGCCTGTTCAAGGCAGGCCCTGCCCCACAGCCCTGTGGTGTCCCCAGAGCTCCCGTCCTGTCCCCGCAGTCTGTGGGCTCCGTGTACAGCGGCCTGATGCAGGGAGTGGGTGCTGCCGAGAAGGTGTTCGAGTTCATCGACAGGCAGCCCACCATGGCGCACGACGGCAGCCTGGCGCCCGAGCACCTGGAGGGCCGGGTGGACTTCGAGGACGTGACCTTCACCTACCGCACACGGCCACACACCCAGGTTCTGCAGGTGAGGGCTTGGGGACCCCAGCAGTGAGCGGCAGAGCCGTTGTCCTGAGGTCGTGCACAGCTGGATAAACAGTCTGAGTGGAGTTCCTGGAGGAGGTGGTGCCAGGTGAGCCCCTCACGGCTCCTGTGACCACACAGGTGGCTCTGTGGAGGAGGAAACAATGGCATCCACGTGCCACCAAGTCCCAGCGTCCTAGGAAGGAGCACGCTTCGGTGGGTGGGGAGCGCCCAGCTACGTCTGAGGCCAGGACCTCGGTACCGCTTGGCCCTACAGAACGTGTCCTTCAGCCTGTCCCCTGGCAAGGTGACGGCCCTCGTGGGGCCCTCAGGCAGTGGGAAGAGCTCATGCGTGAACATCCTGGAGAATTTCTACCCGCTGCAGGGCGGCCGCGTGCTGCTGGACGGCCAGCCTGTTGGCGCCTACGACCACAAGTATCTGCACCGCGTGGTGAGTACCCACGCACCCGGCCAGCCCTCGGCCCCACCACCCGGACTTGCATGGCCTCTACTTTGTGCTCTCCCTTTCTGGTGTTTGGGATTCAACCCCAGATGTACTAAGCCACACCCCAAGCCTGCCCTCAAACTTGAGCCTCTGCCCCTCCTGCCTCAGCCTCCTGAGTAGCCAGGATTTACAGGAGTGACCCTCTGTGCCTTCTGTATCCCTATGTTCCTGCTTTTCATTAGTTTTGTGATCTCTCTGAGCTTCCCCAAGCCCCATAGCCCTTTCACCAGGTCTGAACTCGATCTAGACAGGGTTACCGTGCAGACAGCTGTATCTTCCGCTTCTGGGCCTGCACACATAGCCAACTGTGGATTCAAGGCAGTAAAGCAAAATTGTGGCCAGCCCTGATGATGCACACCTGTAATCTCAGCGCTTGGGAGGCAGAGGCTTGAGGGTCACAAGTTTGAACCCAGCCTGGGAAGCTCAGCAACTTAGTGAGACCCTATCTCAGAATTTAAGAAGGCCGGACATGGTGGTACACACCTGTCATCCAAGCACTCCAGAGGCTGAGGCAGGAGGATCCCTGAGTTTCACCAGCCAGGGCTGCAAAGTGAGCTCAAGGCCAGCCTCAACCGCATAGGGAGAACTGCCCCAAAAAGACAACAAAAAGTGTACAAGGGAGTGTGCAGCTCAGGCAATGCACAAATACCACACCGCTTTGTGTAAGGCATTGTGTACCTGTGGATTTGGGGATCAGTGGGGCCCCAGCCCCGCCCCAGGACATAGAGGCCCTGCTGCACTCCCGAGGTGCTGCGTCTCCCACTCAGCGCTGGGGCCAGATCGCTAAGGCCAGGGCTGTGGAGTATTATGCTATTGAGATAGTATCTAATATTCTGGGGGTCTGGTGCTTCAGCTCTATTATGTAAGCTTCATAGCCTCTATCTCGAGGCTCGATCCCAGCTGACACCGTGCTGGGAATGATGACCCACCAAGCTAAATGCTTCTGCTCTGGGGGGCACTGCAGCAGTTCCCACCCCCACAGTCCCAATCAGGGAAGGCGGGCAGCTTGCCCCTGCCTCTCATGTGCGTGGGCCTGTCCCACTGGACATAATCCTTAGAACAGAAGGGCTTGGAATGGTTGGTTCCTATCCCCAAGTCTGTTTATTCCCTAAGTGTGTTCCAGGGGCACCCTCACCTCACATTCTGCTCCATTCACACCCGAGTCAAGTCTCTAGGACTCAGGGAGGCCCCGCATGACCACAGGGGCAGCCCTTCCAGAAATAAGGCCACGCCCCTACCCTGCTGTGAGCAGGGAGACCCTACCTGGGTGTCCAGCTTGTGTGCCATGAAAGCGACGCCAGGCTTTTACATCTTCAGCCACGAGAACCTGAGAGTGGCACAGAAATTCTAGGCCTGCGTGGGGCAGGAGCCACAGGCTGGGAGACACCACTGCCTCCTGCCCCATCTGTACCAGAGGAAGGGAGCCGGGGCCGGTGCCTGCGGATGTGACCCGGCTGCTGTCCAGCAAGCGCCGGGACCGTCAGGCTCTCAGCTGCCGAGCGCTACCAGCCCCGTGTGCGTGGCCAGCTGACCGTGCTCACCGGCCACTTGGTTTTCCTTTAGACCGATGGCTAGTGCTTCAGCTCAATTGCAGTTTTTCTTCTTTTTTAAAAATCTTTCACTTATTTATTTGGTATAGGGTCTCGCTACACCGCTCAGACTTGCAGTGATCCTCCTGTCCCCGCCTCCCCAGTGCGGGGACTACAGGAGTTTGCCACCATGCCCAGTCTTGGTGGCCAGCACAGTGCACACAGGGTGGGACCAGTGTGGCATGCAGTACTGAGGACTGAACCCAGGTCCTTATGCTTGCCAGGCGGGCACTTAGACCGCTGAGCTATGTCCCCAGCCCATGCAGTTTTTCTTCTTGTCAGTTTTTAAGTCAAGGTCTCACTATGAGGTTCAAGCTGACCTTGAACTGACTGTGTAGTCCAGGCTAGCCTCAAACGCGCTGCAAGCCTCCTGCCACAGCCTCCCAAGTGCTGGGGCCACAGGTGCGTGCCACCACCTTCCACAGTTTATGCATTTTCTTTACAGCACAACTATGCCTCCATAGGATTATTTTTGTAGGTAGGGCACAGCTGTCGGGCCTGGTGGCCCGAGGGTTGCGGCCGAAGCCGTCAGAGCACCGGCACCACACGCCAGGCACGTGCATTCGCGCCCTTCCAGGCCCGGACACTGGCCCGGGATGGGGACCCGGCTGACAGCCGCCTCTGCCCTGCAGATCTCCCTGGTGAGCCAGGAGCCCGTGCTCTTTGCGCGCTCCATCTCCGACAACATCGCCTACGGGCTGCCCTCCGTGCCCTTCGAGACAGTGGTGGCGGCTGCGCAGAAGGCTAACGCGCACGGCTTCATCATGGAGCTGCAGGACGGCTATAGCACCGGTACGGGGCAGGCGGGTGAGGCGCGCCCCTCCTTGAGCTGAGATTCCAGTAGCACAAAGGGGACCATCAGGGTGAGCGGTTTGCCCGGCCCTGGCGATGCCCCGGGAGGCTGAAGCAGGAAGATCGCAAGTTCAAGCCCAATGGGCAATTTAGTAGCCTTGTATCGAAATGGAAAAATATAAAGGGGTTTGGGATGTAGCCCAGTGCAAAGACCCTAGGTTTAATCCCGAAATCACAAAATGAAGTGTAAGTAAAGTGAGTCTTCAGTACCGTGGACCCGCAGCCTCTCCTTAATTCCAAAGCAGTCATTTAAAATGATGTGTATTTACAGTAGTTATTAGAGCCACTGGATTTTAAAAAAGTTTTATTTATTTTTTGTGTATTTTAGTACAGGGTGTATAGGATCTCACTACACAGATTGGACTCATAGTGATCCTCCTGTTTTAAGCCTCCCAAACACTGGGATGGCAGGCGCACCCCACCACGCCCAGTCTCAATTGCCTCTCAGCATGCCCTGGGTTCAGGGCAGAGGGTGGTGTCCCTGCGCTGGCCCTAGAGCCACTTGATCTTGTTGGGTGTAGTGATGCATACCCACAATCCCAGCACCAATAGGAGGATTGCCAGGAGTTTGAGACCAACCTGTGCTCTTATAGCAAGTTCATGGCTGGCCTGTGTCAAAAAGAAGAAGGCACAGCTGCCCTGGCACCCCAGCACTCTCGGAGGCTGAGGCAAAAGGATCTAGAATTTGATCCCACTCAAAACATACATGCCCCCCCTAGCTTTGATACAAGGTCTCTGTGTAGCCCTCGTATCCTCCTGCTTCAGCCTCCTGAGCGCTGGTGCGACAGGCATGTGCCGCCATGTCCAGCTCTTTCAGGGTTTCTTAGTGCAAATATAAATGCCTGTTTTTGCCCCCTGCCCTTTCACAGCACCTGGGTTGTTTCACTGAGCATGGTGTCCCAGCCACCTGTCCCTACTGCCCTCTGGAGGCCACCCGCGCCCCCTCCTTCCTCTCCCCCTGGGACTCCCCAATCCCTTCGCTTACTTTTGCAAGTCATGGGCTTCTATAATCTCTTACTTAATGCTTTATGACTCAGTGGCTTATTGATGGACTTTTGAGTTGATGGGATTTTGGCTTTCTGAGTATTTGTTTGTTTGTTTGTTTGAGCCAGGGTTCACCGTGCAGTTCAGCGTGGCCTGCCTTGAACTCACTGTGTAATCCAGCCTGGCCTTGAACTCAGTGATCCTCCTGCCTCGGCCTCTTTGAGTGCTGGGATTCTGGCTGTGTGGCACCACACCTGGCAGAGCCGATAGGCTTTTATTTATTTATTTGGACTTACTTCAAGAGTAGCACCCCTTGGGGCCGGTGAGATGACTCAGGGGTCAAAGCGCCTGCTTAGACAATCTTAGGCAATCTCAGGGACTGCAGTTCAATCCCCAGCACCACATGCTATGCCAGTCCTATGCTCAGGGCAGGCTGAGCTGGCCACAATACAGTACAGTACAATACAATACAATACAATTACTAAATAGAGTGAGTCTACCTTAAAAAAAAAAAAAAAAAAAAAAAAAAAAGTAGCACCCCTCTGGCACAGGGCAACACCCTCAGAGTTACGTTCCAGAGAGAAGGGCTCTTCAGAACATGCACAGCATTAGTGTTGGGGACAAGCAGGGCTGTGTCTGTCATCCCCTCTGGCCTCCAGGGTAGTGTGGGCACCCCCTCCTGCCCCTGTGGCTGCCACAGACACCTTCTCCGGGAAGCCTGGCTGGGCATCAGGCTTTGCTCCTATCTTCCCAGCTGCCCGCCTCCCTCCCCTGACCTTGTCCTTTGCCCTGGTCCCCAGAGACAGGCGAAAAGGGTGCCCAGCTGTCGGGAGGCCAGAAGCAGCGGGTCGCCATGGCGCGGGCCCTGGTGCGGGACCCCCCTGTCCTCATCCTGGACGAAGCCACCAGTGCCCTGGACGCAGAGAGCGAGTACCTGGTGAGTGGGGCTGGGAAGGGGGAGCCCTGGGCCTGGTCACCCTGGCTTCTGGGTTCCAAACACAACAGCCGTCATGTGACACGGGAGGTGGCAGGACCGGGAGAGCTGGGCTGGAGGCTCTGCCCACCAGGCTTCCGGTGTGGTTTCAGTTTGTGGTGCTGGTTGGAAGCCCGGGCTTTGCCCAGAGTTGCTGCACCCTCTGAGCACCTGGCTTGAGTGTGACCTTAACCTTGTATGTTTCGTTTGCCTCAGTGGAGAGTCCAGTAAGCCCCGTGCGGCAGAGCACACCACTCTGGGCTACAGCAGGAGGGTTGGAAGTTCAACCCCAGCCTCCCCAGAGCCAACAGCTTAGCTACTTTATGGAAAAGTAGAAAAGGGAGTTGGGCGTGATGGCACACACCTAAATGCCAGCCTCAGGAGGCAGAGGCAGGAAAGTCACTGCAAATGTGACAGCCCCCTGGGCTGCAAACTGAGCTTAAGGCCACTCTGAACTTCGCGGCAAAGCCCTGTCTTAAAAATAAAATAAAAAAAAAGACTAGAGAAGAGCTGGGGCTGTAGCTCGGAGCAGCGGCAGACAGCAGAGCTCCAGCATCCTAGGGCCAGGGTGACATGGCGCTGCCGGCCACGGGCCTGGCACCCGCTCCCAGCATCTCCTCTGCCCTGTGTCGGGATGATGCGGGAGTCAGGAAACAGGCTTGAGTTCTGCTGTGGCAACGATACAGACGGGTGACACAGCAGATGGGAGGGGCCACCACTGCCAGAGATGCTGTCAGGGATGACTGGCAGATACCAGGGGCCCCGACACAGCTCTGTCGCCCTTGAGCTTTTTTTTTTTTATTTTTCCTCGAATTCAGGACCTTATACTTTCCAGGCAAGCACTGCCCGCTGAGCCACTTCCCCAGACCAGGCAGCAGAATGCATAGGAGGATGAGGGAACAGAGAGGGACAAGTAGGACCTCAGCGTAGTTCCCAAAGGCTGGGAGCCAGGGCCTGTGCTTCCCTTGGTGCTGTCCCAAGGCAGTGGCTCTGGGTCCTTGGATCAGTCAGCTTTATTTTACTTTGAGCAGTTTTAAGGTTTTAAGAGATGGAGCAGGGGCTGGGGAGATAGCTCCGTGGCACAAGTGCTTGCCTGGCAAATGCAAGGTCGTGAGTTTGAACCCTGATCCTGGAAAAAGAGAGAGAGGGAGGGAGGGAGGGAGGGAGCAGACAAGACCAAGGTCCCAAGAGGCCAGCCGCACTGGGCCAGGCTCAGAAGAGCCGGGGTGGGGGGACGCTCAGGGCTCTCCAGAGCAGTGGGCAGAGGCCGCAGGCCTGCTAAGTGCCTGTGTCCCCAGATCCAGCAGGCCATCCACGGCAGCCTGCAGCGGCACACGGTGCTCATCATCGCCCACCGCCTGAGCACCGTGGAGCGCGCACACCACATTGTGGTGCTGGACAAGGGCCGTGTGGTGCAGCAGGGCTCCCACCAGCAGCTGCTGGCCCAGGGCGGCCTCTACGCCAGGCTGGTGCAGCGCCAGATGCTGGGACTCACACCTGCCACAGACGCAGCCGCCTCCAGCCCCAAGGATCCGCCGCCCGTCGGGGACCACAAGGCCTAGGGTGCCGCCCCTTGCATCCTCCCAGAAGCCTCTGCTTGCTGCGTCTTGCCCCGCACTCGCCTGCGCCCACAAGCTGCCCCTCCGCTGGTCCCCACCCAGCCCCCAGGCTCCCTGCAGAGGTCAAGCTACCTTTGGAAACCACTGCCTTCCCAGGGATTTTGCTGCTTGCTTCCACCACTCTGGTCGATGCCCAGGTTTCAGAGACAATTTTCTCCATGAGGGCAATCGCGGGCAATGTGGCCAAGATTTTCTAGAAGGTTCTGAGCCAAGAGTGGCGGCCCTGCCTGCTTGCCTGGAGGATGCAGAAGAGAAGTGGCTCAGCCTTTGCCTCTCCGGTGTGGGGACATCCCTGTCCTGGGGGGATGCAGGCCCGGGCCCAACTCAGAGTCAGGCCAAAGGCAGGGGGTGTGGGCGGGTGCATCGGTTGCCATTGCCCCCCGGGCCACCCAAGCCAGGCTCACTGTGACCACCACGACCTCGCGCAGCAGCAAGCGCCTGGCTGGGCCTGGGCCCGGGCACTCTGGCTGCACCCAGAGCTTCCCCCGCCCTCCTGGCTGCACCTCCCTGCTCTGCTGCAGGACACCCAGGATCTGTGAGCTGCATTCTCTCTGCGGCTCCGGCCAAGCCCAGGCCTGGACCTCAAGATAGGGTGAACTCGGTCAATAAAGTGTACTACCTCTGAGCCAGCTCCGGCCTCTCCTTGGGCTGCCTGCCCATTGCCTGGCTGGGCCCTCGACAAGCTCCTCCTGTCCTGCTTCCAGAAAGGGACTCCGGGGTCCCTGCATCAGGACCCCGTGTGTTTTCTTCACAGCTCCAGGACCTCTGCACAGACATTCCTATGCATCCATCTGTCTGTCTGTCTGTCTGTCTGTCTCCAGCAGGCAGGTACAAGGCAGTGAAAATAGTCTCTGCAACCCCAGGATGCTTGTGTACCCCGATAGCCAAGGCCAGCAGGTGCCACTGCAGCTCGTGCGGCAGACAGATGACGGACAGATCACAGAGAGGCTTCAGCTGGGCGTGGGGCGCACACCTGTAACCCCAGCACTTGGGAGGCTGAGGTAGGAGGATTGCCACAAGCTTGTGGCCAGCCTGAACTACAGATATAGCAAAGCCCTGTTTCAAAAAACTAGGGCTAGCCAGATAGCTCAGTGGATTAAGGCACCTGCTTAGGCAGATGCCGGGAGGGGGGTTTGCTTCCTGGTGTGCCGTGCCAGCCCCAGCCCTGGGGCTCACTGAGACTGGGTGTGGTGCCTGTAATCCCATCATCGCTTGGAAGCTGAAAACAGGAGGATCATCGTGAGTCTCATCTGTGTAGGGAGACCCTGAAGACCAAGTCCATAAAAGCAAAAAAGAAACTGAAGCCTCCAAAAGGAGGAATGCTTGTTGGATCTCGGCTCGCCTAGGTGACCTAGGACACACTCATCTTCAGAATTTTGCTCAGTCACCCCTGCAAAGACGTGTTGGCCAAGCTGAGCCACGTCCGCAGGTGCCAGAAACTTGCTATGGGCTCTGGGAGCACCGCGCTGCTTACTTCAGAGGGAGTTTGCGGCCACTGGCCCTTGTGACCCTCAGGGCTTCCTGTTTGGTTTGGGGAGTTGGGTGTCCCGTGTTCAGAATGAGCAGATCTTCAGAAGTTCCTTTTTCTTTCTTTTTTAAAGATCTATTTCTTTTTATTTATTTTTTAAAACTTTATTTATGTTATGGTCAGCTCAGCCTGCCGTGGGGGGTCAGTCTGACGCAGCATGTGGTACCCGGAATTGAACCACAGTCCCTGTGGTTGCCTAAGCTTGCCTAAGAAGGTCCTTTAGACAACTGAGCTATCTTGCTGGCCCCTTCAGAAGTTTCTAGAGAAGTGGTCAATAGCAGCTTACTGTGAGGTCGGCCATTCAGAACGGATGGGCACACAGCGTCTCAATAAAAGTGGACAAAAGAAACGCAGCCCGCCTTTGGCTTTACCAGGCTGCGAGCCTGCTCCTTTCCCGGGCAGCAGGCACCTCTGCTCCCATCCTGTTACTCAAGGCCGGACCGTCCCTCTTCAGAAGGCAGAAAGGGTTTTGAAAAATGTCTGAGCTAGTGTGATGGGGCACACAACTGTAATCCTCGCACGCAGGAAGGCTGAAGCAGGAATTCCAAATTCCCAAATTCCAACCCATTCTGGGCAACTTAGCTACTTAGACCCTGTCTAAAATTAAAAGGGCTGGAGGCCGGGCATGGTGGCACACACCTGCAATCCCAGCACTTGGGAGGCTGAGGCAGGAGGATTGTTGGGAGTTCAAGACCAGCCCGAGCTACAGAAGTGAGCTCAAGGCCAGCCTGAACTGCATAGTGAGACCCTGTCTCAAAAAGACAAAAAATAAAAGGGCTGGCGAGCTAGTTCAGTGTGAAGGCCCTGGGTTTGGTTATACACACACACACACACACACACACATACATGCACACAGAGACACGCAACACACGTGTTCTGCGGATATAGCCCATCAGCGCAGCCCCTGCCTGCCAAGCAGGCGGTCCTGAGTTCGATACCCAGTTTCAAAAAAAAAAAGTCTTCACATGTGCCGTAAGCCTAGCACTTGGGAAGCTGAGTCAGGAAGATCAAAATTTCAAAGCCAGCCCGGACTGTCTGAAAATAAAAAGGGCCGGGGCTGTAGCCCAGTGACAGCGCTTGCCTGGCATGTGCAAGGTCCTGGGCTCTGTCCCCAGCCCTGTAAAACAATAACAAAGCAAGGTGGCAACGTGCACAGTGACAGCACTCATTAGCGACAAGCACAGCACTTGCGGTCCTGTCAGCTCTGAGTTCTGGGACATTTCTGGCAGCCCAACAGGAGTTCCTACCTCTGTACCCCGTCTCCTCTCCTCTCCGATCCCTTCTCCCTCTCTTCTGGTCTCTGCATTTGCCTGCGGTGGGCACTTCCTGGGAGTGCCTCAGGGGTAGGTGGCCCGTTAACTGGCATCACTGTCACGTGGGTATGACTTTGTCCTTCTCATGGCCAAGTAACAGCCACGGAACAAGCAGATAGCCGAGTCTCCATCCTGCCACAGTCCTGGGAATTGCTGCCTGGGTTCCAAGAATAAGTGCGGCTCCAAATCCCACCTTCACACCCAGGCATACGAGCCTAGGCAGACGGTTACCAAGCCACTGCCCAATTTGTGTCAGCGGGTGAGGAGCTGCCACGCCGCCTCCCGCAGCGCCACTCTGCTTCGTGTTCCCATGTGCCGTGCTCGAGGGTCTCATCCCTCTGTGTCCCTCCTAATACTTGGCAGGTGTACATATGCCATGCGTGGCACAGGAGACTGGGCCTGGCACCTTGTACACTGAGCTAAATCCCAAGCGGTTCAATTTTATTTTTTGTCTTTTGAATTTTGAGATAGGGTCTCACTAAGGGACTACGTTGTCCAGGCTGTGTTTGAACTTGGCATCCTCCTGCCTCAGCCTTCTGCCATGCCATGGTTATAGGCAATGGTAGCTGTCCTGGGGTGAGACAGAGGGAGGTGGCTTTGAAGGCTGTCTCTCTTTCTTGTGTTACTCTTCCGCTACCCTATGCACCAGGCAGAAGTGCAGAGACCGGCCCCATTGCGGAATGCAGGGTCAGCCAGGGGAACAGATGAGGAGACTGCAGAGGGGAGGTGGTGGAGCTGAGGCTGGGGCCAGGGGACCAGGAGCAGCCTCAGCAGTTGCCCAGACTGGCTTCACACCCAACAGCCTCCTGCCTCAGCCTCCTAAGTAGCTTGGATTACAAGTGTATGCCACCATCCCTGACCTGGGAGAGGTACTTGTTTAAAAGCTGCATTCACTGCAGTGTTGAATAAAATAAAACAATAACTTATCTCCCCTACCAAGTACCAGGCACACACAGGCGCACAATAAAAGCGTCACACACACAAAAAATCAGAATAGTTAATGACATCGGACTGGGGATATAGCTCAGTGCACAGGGCTGCGTGGCAAGCATGAGGTTCTGAGTTCAATTCCCATACCAAACCAACCCAACAAACAAATATTTGGGATATTACTCTGTCCTCTGTCATTTCAAAAGACCAACAAGGACTGGCCTGATAGCTCAGCGGACTGAAGCGCCTGCTTCGGCAGAGCACAGCGGCCAGGGTTCCGTCCCCTACATGCTATCTGGCCCCACCCCCAGGACACTCTGAGAGTGGTGATTGAGACTGGGCGTGGTGACAGGCACCTGGAAACCCAGCACCTGGGAGGCTGAACCCAGCAGGGTCACTAGGAGTCCGATCTATGTAGCGAGACCCTGCAGATCTTGTGTCCTCTGTCCTAAATGCATTTAAGAAAAAAGACAAACAAACCTTGACTTCATGACTGTGCCAACCTTGGGTGGCTGGACAAACGCTGCGGAGGAAGAATAAGCTCAGGGATGCCTGTGCAACCTGGTTCACATTCATAAGTACTGGACACGACTTTGAGGTGTGGTGCAGCCGGGCGTGGTGGTGCACAGCTGTCGTGCCAGCTCTTGGGAGGCTGAGGCAGGAGGGCTGCTAGGAGTTTAAGGCCATACTCTTTCTCAAAACAAACAGAAGACTCCAAGAAAACCAAAGCAAATATCAACAAGGGCCAGTTCTGGGTGGCTTTGGGAAGCCACACTGTCCCTGGAGAGGGGCTAGACCCAACTCCCAGGAGATGGAGGCTACTGGGCCCAGCTTTGTAGATGGAGGTTTTTTTTGTTTGTTTGTTTGTTTTTGTTTTTTGTTTTTTTTTTTGTGGGACCAGGGTTCAAACTCACAACCTTGCACTTGCCAGGCAGGCACTTGTGCCACAGAGCTATCTCCCCAGCCCCGGAGGTTTTTTATTTTTATTTTTATGTATTTATTTTTGCTAGCTCAGGGTGCCTTAAGGATGGATCTGGTGTGGCTTGTGGAGCTGGGGATCTAACTGTGGTGTCCTGTGCCTGACTTGAGTTTGCCCAAGCAGACACTTTAAACAACTGAGCTAAAGAGCAAGCCCCCAAAAATTAGAGAAAGATTTTTTTTTTTTTTTTGCCAGCTTTGTAGATGGGAACAGAAGTGACTAAGCACCCTGTGGGGAGGGAGCCAGGGTGCCCAGCCAGGAAGCAGCCACGGTCACTGTGGGCACTGCTACCTCCTCCTTGGGAGCAGCTGCCTGGTGATCCTGCCATTCTCCAGGGCCTGATGACAGGGGCCTGGCCTTCTAGAATATTCTGGGCAGGACTGTAGCAGTCAGCCATGCTGAGGGCCTTTATCTGTGGCCCTCACCAGATAGGAAGCCTGATGTGATTTCAAATAAATACAGAAAAAATATTTAACTCCCCCCTTCCCAAGAACCTCTGAAGGGAGGTAGTGGTTTAATGTTTACCTTTCTTTTTCTTTCTTTCTTTCTTTTTTTTTCTTTTTGTCTTTTTGAGACAGGGTCTTGTTGTACAGTTCAGGCTGACCTTGAGCTCACTTTTGTAGCCCAGGCTGGTCTTGAACTCACATCAATCCTCCTGCCTCAGCCTCCCAAGTGCTGGGATTACAGGTATGCGCCACCATGCCTGGCTAATGTTTATCTTTCAAAATCATAAACCAGGTATGGTGGCACACCTCTGTCATCTTGGCACTTGGGAAGCTGAGGCAGGAAGATCAGTGCGAGTTCGAGACCAGCCTGGGCTACAGAGTGAGCGCAAGGCCAACCCGAACTGCATGGTGAGAATCTATCTCAAAAAGACAAAATAACAATAATAATTAATTTCTTAAAAATCAAAATTATAAAATACAGGGCCTAAAGTTGACTGTTTTTTATTTTTTTATTTTTTTTCTTGTTTCAGAACTTTTGTTTGTTTGTTTATTTATTTTTTTTATGGCTGGCTCAGCCTGCCCTGAGGGCAGGGCTGGTGCAGCTGTGGTGCCAAGGATTGAACTGCAGTCCCTGCAGCCACCTAAGCTTTCCTAAGCAGGTGCTTTAGACCACTGAGCCATCCTGCCGGGCCCTAGTTGACTGTTTTTTTTAATTTTTATTTATTTATTTTTTTTTTTGTGGGACCAGGGTTCAAACTCACGACCTTGCACTTGCCCA
>PVJA010015021.1:0-46232 GCA_004027025.1 Myocastor coypus
TTTCTTTCTTTCTTTCTTTTAGGGTATTTCTTTAGAGGGGGAAATATTATAAGTAGCTAAGTTAGGTAGCAATGTTGCCAGCAGTCAGACAGGGCTGTGCCCTCATGAGGTAAATGCAAAAGATAATTATGTCTGAAGGTACATGAAAAGAGGACTGGACTACATTCATATACTTCCTCTAAGGGTGAATAGCAGTGACTGATATTCTAAGAATGCATCAATCATGTTGGTGTGGAGGGTCAAACCATCTTACCCACCCCTTCCAGGAAATCTGTGTCTCCCATGTATGCTTGGTACCTGACTTGTTTCTCAGTTTGATCTCCATTCAATCAATATCACCCATGACTATAATTTTGTCCCACCTCACACCCATTTTATGATTTGCCATTGGATCAGTATTGCTTAAGGGGCTATACTAGTGGCTTTGCTCAATAAAACACCCTTGAGAATTGGGGTTGCTGGACCTATTTTCTGGGCCCCCTTCTGTCCTTCTTAGGCAGAAGCTTTTCTTTCTCTCAATAAATTCAACGTAATATTAAAAAAATAATAATTGCCCTTAATCTCATTAAAATAAAATGGAAAAATTACACTGAAGCTACATCTTAACTAGATGAAAATGAATACGGTAATATTGAGTACTTCATATTTATCCTAACTATTCTTCAGTATTTCTCATCTCATATTCTTCTGTATAGATATTACACACATTTTATTAGATTTATTCCTAGTTTTTTGGTATCTTGGTTGATCATTTAAAATATTCTATATTTTCCAGTACTTGGGAAGCTGAGGCAGGAGGATTGCCACAAGTTTGAGGCCAGCCTGGACTACATAGCAAGATCCTGTCTCAAAACAAAACAAAATGAGTTCTGTATTTTCATTTTGTAACCACTGGCTTTTGTATAGAATAGAATTGATTTTTGTATTCTGATCTTATATTCAGCAATTGTCCAAGATTCACTTAATAACTTCTAAGAGTTGTCTGTACACTCTCTTGGGTATTGTCTATGAATAATGACTCTTGTCTCTTCTTTTCCAGTCATTTACTATTTTTTCTTGGCCTGCTTTGCTGGCTAGTGCTGACAGCAGTATAATAATGGACATCCTCATCTTACTCCTGACCACAGAGGGAAGGTTTGCGATAGTCCACTGGGTAGTGTGATACTTGCTGCAAGGGTATTTTTAGGTAATACTCCTGTGAGATTAAGGAAGTTTCTTTCTCCTGCCACTTTGCTAGGAGTTTCTTTCCATAAATGTGGGTTGGATTTTACAAATTTTTTTCTCCTCTGTTGAGGTACTAGTATGCTTTTCTGCTTTGTTATATTAGTATAAAGAAGTGAATTGATTGAAACTTAAGTATTAAACAATGGTGCAAGTCAGTAATGAGCCCAGCCTGGAACAAGCCTAAGATAACCATGGCTCTCTCTAGTAACCCCACCATGCCATCCAGAGCTTGCTTCCCAGAGGATAGGAAAGGGGTGAGGAGGCTGGTCACTGCCCAGTTGTGGAGTGTGAGAAGATGGCTCCGGGCAACACAAGGAAGGTGTCACAGTACACACAGTCCCTTCTCAGGGCTCCTATTCCTCACTAGAGAGGATGTCTATGAAATCATACACCAACAAAGAACCTAAGATATATTGTAAGCAAAGCATACAATAAAAGCTTATGTAAGAAATGTGGTGAACACACCTGCAGATGCTTGTCACTGTTTCTGGCTAGGGCCCAGAAACCCTTGCCCTGCCCAGGCTGTGATGTGCTCAGCACTGAAGGCATCTGGGACTACAGGAGGAGCTGCGTCAATTCCTAGCTGCTCCAGGGTCATCTCAGCAGAGGATCCTTTAGAATGGCAGGGTGAAGTCTCATTCTAGTCTCCTGGCATGGCGAGAGGGACAGCAGTGACCCAACCAGAAGAGGTAGCGTCTGTTGCCACTGTTGCAGGCCTGGAGTAGGGCCAGGCTGGGCTCCAGCTCTCTGTTCCACAGCACATTCCAGAGAGATGAGAGCATGGATCGTCTGTCGATTCCTTTGAATTGCATACATACATAAGCCCACCTATTTTTGCTTTCTAGCATTCCACTTCTATTTTTGGTGGAATATGAAAGCTTTGACTCCTTCCTGAAATGGAAAGACGCATTTTTCTCTGGCTGTCTGGGAGTCTCTGAGCACTCAGCCTGCATGCTAGGCTCTCTTGGGCCCCTTCCCATCCCGGACGGCAGCTGGCTCTGCGCTACACCAGATTGCCTTCCCAGCCTGCAGCCTGCTTCAGCTCCACCATAGGTTCCAGTGGCTGGACTGAACCAGCGCGTGAGATATGCCCACCGCCCCATAGCTGTCGGCTGCAGGGAAGGCCCTGTGGCTATGTGGCTGGCAAGGGTGAGATGTGGTAGCTGGGAAAGGTGACGGGGCTCCTGAGGGTGTATGGCCACCAGAGGGAAATGGGGCCTGAGTGTCCCCAGCTCCATTCAACTTCTCTCCATGGTCCCAGCCTTCATCCAGTCTGTGCTAAACTGGCAGCAGGGTTCAAGCTGAAAGAAGAGAAAGTAATAGAGTTAAGCTAAAGCACGGGGCTCCGTCCTGTAACAGGTGGGCCTGCAGAGCCAGCCCCGCTCAGTCCCTCCTCTTTGCCATATCCCCTGACCTTCCTCTTACCTATCATGTGCATTTGTTCCATGGACTGATAGCACAGGACCTCTGTGTGCCTGGGCTGCTTCCTGACAGACACAGATGCTCCTCGGTGCCTCAGCCAGCACCCAGAGCAGCTGCTGCCCCAGAAAATGCTGGTCAAGTCCAGCAAGGTGGATGCCCCTCTGGTCCCTCATGATGTGGCCCTCTGATCTGTGTCTTGTACCCCACTGTGAGGCAGCTGGTGTGACCCTTATAGGCCAAGTCAGAGTGGTTTAGGGTCCTCCCCATTATCCCTTAAGTTTCTACAGCTCCACCTACAAAGAATCCTATGGAATTTGCTTAGGATGCTATTGACCAGTGGTCAGTTCAGGAGGAAATTGCCTCCTCAGTAACCTCCCCTCCTAGTCATCTCCATTTCTCTGGATGGTGTGCTTTCAGCATATTGCACTGGGGCGCAGGGCAGGGTGGAAATGAACATTTGTACCATCACACTCCGTCTCCTTTTCCTTTTTTCTGTTCTTTTCCCTTCCTTCCTTCCTTCCTTCCTTCCTTCTTTCCTTCCTTTTTTCTTTTTTTCTTTCTTTCTTTCTTTGGAGATAAGGTCTCACTGTATAGTTCAGCCTGGTTTTGACCTCACTGTTTACCCTATGCTGACCTCAAACTTGAGCAATCCATCCTGCCTCAGCCTCCTGAATGCTGGGACTGCAGGTGTGCACCATACACCCAGTAAAGCATGTTAGCTTTTGCTTTTCTTGGCTGTGCTGTATAGTTTTGAGTACAGAAATCCTCCATGTGCTTTTTGTTAAATGGATTAAGTACTGTAAGTACCTTGTATTTTCAGTTGCTCCTGGAAATGGTATGGTTTGGGTGAGTCGTCCAGGGGTTTCTCGCTAGCATGTAGAAAAGCAGTTGATTTTGTGTGTTGATTTTTTACCCTCTGGCCTTCATACATTCCCTCGCCAGTAGTAACACATTCTTGTGGATTATGTAGGATTTTGTACATCATGTCTACAAACATGCTGCCTAGGAATAGAAGCAGATTCAGTTCTGCAATTTCTTGTACTTGCCTTATTGCCCTGGTTCTGCCCACATAACAGATCTATAGGTGAGATGGTTGGCTCAGAGGGTCTGGAAAGCCATAGGAGAAAGTGTGGGATGTGACATTGGAATGACCTTGGCCCAGGAGGTAGGAGGAGCCTGATGCCTATAGCCCCACCAACATGCAGCCAGTGAGTGAGGGCAGCTTGGGTTGTTGTCGTCTGTACTCTGGGTGTTGGTGTGTGTGAACATTTCCTATGGTGAAGGCTCATTGTAATGTCTTTCTGTGAGCTGTTTCTTTACATCCCTTCCCTTTAAAAAAAAAATCTGATTTCTGGCTCTTTGTCCCCCAAATCTGTAAAGGTTCTTCTTATGTGGGAGATGCTACTCATATGTGGCAGATGTCACCAGTTTTCTTCCAGTTCTTCAGTTGTGCTAAGCCCTATCTGTTCCTCTTAGCCATTCAGCAACTTCTATATGCAGATCATCCATCTTATCTTTCCTTTGAGTCAGCAATAGAGGACCTTTTCCTGTAGCTAGGTCAGAGCCGTCCACCTATCTTCCAGCACTTGTATGATTTCTCAGCTTGAGTGTGGCCCATCTTGGTGCCCAGCTCTTGGGAGGTGGGTGACTTTTCCCATGGCTGCCCAGATGTCCAAAAGCCATCCAGGTGCAGCCTATCCAGGGAAGTGTGATGTTACACATGGAGTCTCTGATGGACTAAGGCTTGCCCCTAGGTCTGTCCTCCATCTGGGGCATACCTGTCTGCTCATGCTCAGTGAGGGCATGGCCATCCCGGCAGGGGCAGTGACAAGCACGGTACCTGCTGCTCTGCCAGCAGCCCCTGGCTGTCTTTGAGTGCCGGTACAGAGAGTCACTCTTGTTGAGCATAAAGGTTGTCAGTTCATGGTGTCAACACACTTCTTTCTCTTCTGTTAAGGTCTAGGAAAACACTTGGCCTTGAGTCTGTGCCTGCCCCCTTGACTTACTAAGCAGGAGGCTCTGCTGATGGGACAGCCACTGTGCAGTAGGTGGACATGCTATTCCTAAGAGAGGAAGAACCAGGCGTGAATTTCGCTTTACCGTTCTTCCTTGTCATGTGTGACACTGTCTAGTGTACATCCCTGCTCCTGGGAGAAGCACTAAGCTTGTGAGAGGCAGATGAGCCAGTGAGTCACCGTGGGCCAGAAGGGTAGCTGCTGTGTGTGTGTGAATCATGGCCGGCTGCCTGAACACAGCTTAGGCTTCCCCACTGTGCATGCCCCATGTGCCCAGACTGCTGCCCCATCTCTGCTCCAGGCACAGAAGCTCCAGAAGGGGTGGGAAGAGGGATAAACACTTGCCAAGGGAGCACCCTACCCCTACCATGGGGATAGCATGCACCCTATGATGGAGGCAGCATCTTTACCCCCATGTCAACCTCTGAATTTTGTCTTCCTTTTTCTAATAAAGAGAGGTTTTTTGTGATTTTTCCCCCTTCTGGCTCATTTGGGATTCAGATTATTTAAGGAGCCCAGTGATGAAGCCAGATGACTCAGGTCCACCCTGGGAGGGATTTCCTTAAAAGACCTCTCAGTTTGTGGGAGATCAGACTGACATGACTCTTTGCAGTGTAGGTGCCTCCTGCCTGGAGCTGCTGTTGGGCTCAGACACCAAGCCACGAGCAGAAACCCAGGCTAAAAATACCCTGCTTTTCTGTCACCTACGCTGCTCAGCAGAGTGGACAGCAACCCTGGCTCTGTGATGTTCACTTCAGGGAGGCTGAGGTGGGGGGCTCATAACCAGGTATGGTGACCACTGGGCCTGGGGCACAGATAACAGGGTGCAGCTCACAGCCTGCTCATGTCCATTCCATTCTGTTCTTACAGCATGTCATCTGTGGTCAGAGCCTCCCTCTTCCTCCTCTGGGAGCCGTAGTCAGGCACACTGCTGTCTCTGGCCTGTGTTCCCACCCTGTGAGTTCTAGGTCCAAACACCACTGAACAATCATTTTCTGTAGCTGGGCAGGTAGGTGTCCTTATAGGCAGTTCTGAGCAGCACATGTCAGACCAGAAAAGACACTGCCCCTAGCTGACCACACAGCAGCAGAGCTCTCAGCCTTCCTGGCTCCCCAGCTCGATCTCAGATCCGCACTGGGAATACATCCAGGTCATCCCTTGAACACTGCCTCCCACCAGCATGCTTCATCCCTGGAGAGCAGGGGCCAGGGTGCAGTGGATAGCAGCAGGCAGGACTTAGAACTGCCTACTGAGCATAGGTGACGTCCTGAGTTCTCAGACCCTCTGGGGCGTCCTGGAGCTCTGACACCCTAGCACCCAGGTCTAAAATGTGGGAAGGACTTGGCCTGCATCTCTTGGCAGGAACCTATGCACATGCTTGCCACATGGCTTCCTTTGAAGAATGTCCTGTGATCAATGCACCAAAGACTGCATCTCTAGGAATAGCGTCTGGACCCCATGTTCCAAGACAAGTGAGGGTTAACCTGCACCTGAGCTCACTCTGTGTCCCCTCCTAGTGCTGCAACTCTGAGCAGTAGACTGGGCACTTGGGACCATGCACCTGCTTCCAGCTCCCAGGGAAGCTGTCCTCCCCTGCCCAACACCACTATGTCAGGTGCTAGGCTATATTCATGGTTTCCTACTCCCCATCTACAGGTGGGAAGCCTTGCTGCTTCCTGCTCTGTAGGGGATCTTCTGCAGCATATGTGTGGGGTGCCCTGTGCCCTGTGTTCACCTCTGACCTAAAGAGGTGCTTGGTTTTGACTTTCATGAGACACCCAGTACCTTGGAGATGCAGCAGTTAGGCCAGGTGCCTACTCTAGGCTGCCCAGCTTTACACCTGCCTGGGCCTTGTCCAGATCGCTTGCATGCTGCCAGCACAGGGCACCACTGACCCATGCCTGAATCTGGGCACAGATCAGCTGAGCTCCTCTGCAACCTCCCTCCTGGCCTGCATCAGTCAGGGGCTGGGCAGGGGCCATAAGCTGGAGCCTCACAACCTGAGACAAAGGCTACCCAAGGGCCACCACTTCCCTATCAGCAGCCATCTGGCTCCTGGAGTGTCTGCCTGAGAATTGATACTACATCTGAGCACCCAGACCCTAAGATGACTGGGCAGAATGAGTAGGAGGATGGGATCCTAAGCTTCCTCTGACCAGGGGAATCCTTGTTCTCTAGGCTTCCTGTCTCCCTCCCTCACAGACCTGGACAGGTCCATTTCTGAGAAAGAACTCCTCCCAACTCTGCACAGTGGGTCCTTCTCTCGGTCTCTGTCTGTCTTTTTTAGCAGTAAGTTATGGAGCCTGGGTCACACACATGCAAGGCAAGAGCTCCACCACCAAGCCACAACCTAGCTCCCATCCTTTTTAAAGTGAATAGCATGTTCTAATTTTTATTCTCTGAATAGGTTGCTATTGGCTTGAGCATCAAATAGCGACATGAGTCCCTACCCTGTGCTTCAAGATGGTCACACCTGGATGTTAAATGCAAGTTAGGTGTGCAACAACACCTCCTCCTCATGACCCATGTTTCCTCCCACTCTTCCTCAGGGATTCCCAGCATGTATGAAGACCATCACTTGGATCTGAAGTATGTCATTGGTCATGAGCACCACACTGAAGTATCCTGGGGCAGGAAAAGAGGTACAGTGAGGTTGGTGGGAAGGAATGAGCCTGTGGTTTTGTGGAGGGAAAGCATCTTGGGCCAGCTGGGACCCAGAAGAGCCAAGGGTTGGGTGAGTGGAGGGTCAAGTGGGTGGCAAACCCAACTCCCAGGACCCCAAGCAACCAGCAGTGTCAGGTTGTGGACTCTGCCTGCCTTGGAACTGCTGCAGAATGGGAACTGCCTGTGGCCCATGGGAGGGGCTCCCTATCCAATCTTGCAGGGTACTGGCTATCCTGGGGTTAGTTCTGTCATCTTCTAGCTGGGCCATGGGATGTTCAGATAGCTGGTTGATCATCTAAGATGAAGGTAACGTGACCAACTACATAGAGCATAGACCCCATGGGTCAGCAGGCTTCAGTACTCCATCTAGGACAGTGAGGAAGGGACCCCCACCCCAGCTAGGAATGAGTGCTGAGCTCATGCTGTGTTGAGCTTTCTAGGCACAGGTGCTGGCTGCACAGTACCTGCTCGAAGTTCTAGCCATTACCATCCTGGTGGAGCGGCAAGTTGGCACCTAGTGGATGTGTCCCTGCCCAGGGCACAGTCTCAAGAGGGCACCCTCACCTGCCAGACCTCTCAGATCTTGGCTGGAGCTCATGGAGGATCAGCTGTCACACTGAATGCCACAGAGCCACAGGGCCTCAGCTATCTAGTGTGGCCTAGTTGGCCCGATGGCTTGGGAGACACTTTGAAGAGGACTTATGAAATATTAATGGGTGACTGTGTAATGAATCGGCCATGGAGCTCTGTTGAGTGAGGATTATGCTCCATGCCAATAGCACTTGGGCCTGACTGCCAGTGCCAGAGGTTTGAGTGCTTCACCTGATGCTGCTGTTTAATCCCCCTAGAAACCTGGGGATTCTGACACTGGGACAGAGCACTGACAGGTGAGCAGATTTGGCCCTAAAAGACCCACAGCCAGAAAGGCCAAGCTAACCCTCACTTGGTGGCACCGCCAAGCCCACACCAGCTATAGGCCAGGTCCTCTCTATGTGCTGAGGAAGGGCTGACCAGAAGCAGCTTCACTTTCAGGTCCCTCCTGTCACCTTCAGCCCTTCCTTGGGATATCCCCAACAGTGTACAGAAACTGTACCCACCTTAGGGAAATGCAAATATTCAGGGTCACCTGTACCAGGGGAGTTTCTGAGGTCACAGCCATGACTACAGGAAGAAACCCAGTCAGTCATCAGAACCACAAAGCTGTGCAGTCAGTCAGCAAGAGACCCAGACAACCTCCAATGTCATCAGACACAGGGTTAACACCTGACCCTTTAAAGGATAATCTTTACTAACAAAAATTACGAATGTGGCTGTGCTGATTGGTACACACCTGTAGCCCCAGCATTCTGGAGACTGAGGCAGGAAGATTGTGAGTTTGAGGTCAGCTTGGACAACTGAGCAGAACCCTGTCTCAAAAAGACAAAAGAAAATCTATATCTAAATCTAAATCTGTCTAAATCTATATCTATACCTATAAATCCATATCCATATCTATATATCCAAAAGAAACCCAAACAAAACAATGCAAATTTAAAAACTAACAATCTATTTTGTTTTAGTTAGCGGAAGATAAACAGGAACTACTAAAAGTAATGTCAACACTGAAATCCCTCTTTACTGCAAAAAGAATGGCCATAGTCAAGAAGCCAAATAACAAATGCCAGCAAGGCTGCAGGGGAAAGGGAAGCCTTCTACATTGCTGATGGTAATGTAAACTGGCACAACTGCTATGGAGATCTGTATGGAGACTCCTCAAAAAACTAAAACTAGAAATTCTTTCTGACCCAGCTTTTCCCCTTCTAGAGTTCTTCCCAAAAGAGTTAAAGACGTCATATTGCAGTGTTCCATGCACACTAATATTTAGAGGAACACAATTCCTGAAAGCTACAACTAGGAAGCAGCCTATGTCCATCATCAGATCCATGCACACTACCTTTTATCGTAGCCAAAAGGCTGAGAAGTGTTAGGTGCATGGATAAAAAATGGATATTTGCACACCATGGAGCACTGCTCTTCCATAAAGAAAGATAAGCTTGATTATTTGTAGGAAGGTGAATGGAACTTGGGACCATACTGTCCAGTAAAATAAATCAGACACACAAGCTTGAATATCACATGATTTTCTCTTAGATGAGAAACGCAAAGTGTTAATAAGGAGAAAAATCAAAGACAGATAATAGAAAGGGAAGAGGGAGAGAGAGAGACGGAGAGAGAGACAGAGAGAGAGTGAGCGAGAGAGAGAGATCTTTTCAAAAAGGAAAGGGGATCTAGAGGGGGAAGAGGGCTGGGCAGGGAAGGGGCTGAGAAAGGAAGTAGGATGTGTTGTGTACAGTACTAGCTCCACACGAGGCATGCAAACAATGTGTACTGCAACCATAACTAATGAGTAAAAGTAGGCAAGGTATGAATCATAAAAACAAAATAAAAGATATGTCACTCCTGGGTAGTGAGGCCTGGGGCACCTGTCAAAATGTTAAGAATTCTTATGGTATCTTAGGCTGCTGAGGAGACACTGAGCCCCACACTCTACAATGCTGTGCTCAACTCTTGAGATGCCTAATGCCTGAGGATCCTCATGGCCAACAGGAATCTGTGACATAAGAACTTTTGTGTCCCTTCATGCCTTCATTCTGTGCAGCCATTCTGTGAACCTGTCTTCTGGGTCTGGGTACAGTGAGTGACAGGATTGTCACCTGAGGAGTCATGCATCACATGGCCAAATACATGGGTGTAGATGTGCGGCTGGTGATTCTGCATGGTGGGCAATGAGTGCCTGTCCTTCTCACTTGTTAGTTTCCTGTTTTTCTGGTGACAATATGGGACACACAGCAGAAGTGGGGAGCAGTAGGTCCAGTGAGGTGAGGTAGGGGCTCTGCCCTCTTTTCTAACCCTTGTCGATGCTGGGTATAGTCCACAGCTGTAGGTCAAGGCTTGAGCTTGGCAGACTTGGGTCCAGACTCAGGGTGGGGAGAGAGGTGGTCAGCAGAGCCACACTATGGCCTGAGACTGGGAAAGAAGCCAGTGTCCAGGACTACACTCCAGGGGTGTGGGCATAGGGGAAAGGTTTCGGCCATGTTATGGGAAGACAGGTGTGCAGAGATGGTCAGGGAGATCTTGATATCATTGCATAAAGCAGCGTTAAGAGATGGTGGCAATGGGTGTGTGAGCATAGGGGAGACGTCAACAAGCAGGCACAAGATGGTGCAGACTGGCCAAAGGAAGCCACTGGCCACACAGTTGAGCTTGCTCCTCTATGAGCACCAGACCTGGGCCAACCTCCTTCCTCTGTCATCCTCCTCCACAATGACTCTGTGGTCATGGGGCCACCACCCATCTAACCCTGCAAGGACAGGTGGGGAGCAGCCAGCACAGTTCCTTCCTCTGAGAGTGGCCAGCTGGCACTGTGCATGGATGCAAGAGCAGGGGTGAAATGGCAGGCAGGGTGCCTAAGGTCATGTGCTTGATGTCTCTGCCTCTGGTGGCCACAATGCCGCCCAGACAGGGAGGCTGAATCTGGACACAGCCGTGATGGTGCAAATTATGCTGACTACAATGCTTTCCTGAGGAGACAGTGGTCACAGGAACTGCCACCAAACTCAGAAAATTAGAATATGTGGAGCCAAGTCCTGGCCTGGTCAACCTTTCTCCCCTCCAGTGAGCCTGGGTAAATACTATTGTTATTTTGTACGCATGCAGGGAAGCATGCACAAGAACAAAGCAGTTGGTGGGTGCACAAAATGAAGTGGAGAGGCTGCACAAGGCCCCTACAGACTCATGCTGAGGGTTACACCATAGGGACTTTCCATGGCCCATGAAAAGGGTGGACCTATTGTCCTCCAGTAACATCTCAGTCACTACCAGCCAAGGAGCTGCCTCCCAAGACAAGCACCTCGGAAATCGTTCAAAAATAAAAATTGATGGCACATGCCTATAATCCCAGCATGCAGGAGGCTGAGGCAAGAAAATTGCTGTGAGACTGAAGACAGCCTGAGTTACACAGTGAGAGTCTATCTCAGAAATCAGCCAATCAATCATGCCCACATGGCAATTGTTTCTCAGATAAAAGCTACTTCTTCTTACCTCCATGTTTTTCATTTTATTTTTGTTTGCTTTATTTACCAAAGGTATCTTACATTCATAAATTACCAAAACTATGCTCCAAATGTCCTTCTCAATCAAAATTAATATAAATACCATATATATTTAATTGTAGATTTACTTTACAAAGAGAATTTCTGTGGAGGCTGGGGAGATAGCTTGATGGTCACCAGGGAACCCCAAGAGCATAGTGCCAGACACCAAAACCCAGCATGGTAGTGCACACCTGTAATCCCAGACTGGGGAGGCTGAGACAGGAGGATCACTATGAGCCTGGGCTGTGTAGTGAGACCCTGTACCAAAGAAAGAAGAGCGAGAAAGAAAGAAAGAAAGAAAGAAAGAAAGAAAGAAAGAAAGAAAGAAAGAAAGAAAGAAAGAAGGAAGGAAGGAAGGAACTGTGGAAAACACTTCATATTTTTCAATAGTTTTCAATTTCTTTAAAGAATTGTCCCTGTTTTTTTCAGTGTTTTTCTTTTCTCAAATTTTTGATCCTTGTACAGCTTTGCTCTGACCACACTTCTGTTCCCAAATTCTTCTGTAATTGAATACTGTATTTTCAGTTTGTACCAAAAGGACTGAAAATTACCTCGATCAAGAAACCCAGAGACAAATGCTTGCCAGCTGGACTGGTGCATGTTAGATATAGGAACTCCTGCCCTGGAGGTTACCACACATCCTCAGAGGATTAGAGGACAGGACAGTGAGCAGCTGCCTCAGAGCTCAGCAGCTGGAAGTGTGCAGGGATCTTAAGGGGAGAGGAGAATCCAAACCTGAAGCCCAAGTGCTTTCTTGCTGGGGACACCAGGAGAAAACGGGCTTAGAACCGCGTTCGGCAGTGAATGCACAATTCCATCAGCTGATTGTTTCCCCCTAGGTATGTGAGCCACAGAGGACTCCAAAGACATTTTAACACTGGATGTATGAACTATGGAAATTTCCTCACAAATTATTTCTTCTCCAATGAATCTACCACACACTGACGGGAATCTGTATCTGGAGTTCACTTTGTTCAGCTCATGGATGCCAGGAGGTCACAGCCAGGTCCAAGGAAGCCTCATCCTGGTTGAGGTCAACCAGTTCCTCTGGCTCAGGAATCAGAAAATGTTGAAATGTATTCGACAGAAGCATCTCAGATAGCCAGTCAGCCTCTTGCTTGTTGGCCTAAGAAATACTATCTTTCGCAAAGACACAAAAACAACTATAAGCTTCTCTTTTACTGGGCTCCTCTGAGAATGTAATTATGCAATCACAAAACGGAAGTGGCTTTCTGCTACAGCTGCTGGCTATCCAGTCCCCACCGCTGTGGAGTTGAATATGCAATTTACAAACCCAGCAAGAGGGGTGAGATGTGTTCTGGAAGTATGCCTCACTCCAACCCCAGTGTGTGTGAAATAAATATCTATTTTAAGAACAATTTTGGATGCATTTATTTTGGTTTAAGATTGATTTTTTATGTGTTTGGTACAGGGTCTACAGGGTCTCACTATGTAGATCAGACTCATAGTGATTCTCCTGTTTTCAGACTCACAAGTGCTGGGATTATAGGCTTGCACCACCACTCTACCACTCCTAGTCTCAATGGGCATCTCAGTGTGCCGGGGGTGGGGGGACCAGGTTGGGCCAACACAGTACACGAGGGATCAAACCAAGGCCTCTGTTCTCTGCCTAAGTAGGCATTTTAGTCCACTGAGCTATCTGGCTGGCCCAGAAGATTGATTTTTGAATGTTATCATATTGAATTCTCCTACAGTTGAACAACATATTCTAAGTTCCTCTGAATAATGGAGGAGCCCTGGCTCTCTGTCCCTTCCCTCTGTGTGCATGGGCTCTTGGGAGCCTTGCTTTTCCACTGGGAGCTTCTCTTTCTGTATTGTCAGTTTTGAGTATCTTTTGGCCCCTGGGTACATGGAGGAGAGGAGATCAATGTTTTCCACCTGATTTGACTCCAAGCCACCATCGCACTGTGACTTCCTGGTAAGCAGAAACGCATAGAATCATCAGGAGCATCCTGGCCACCTATTCTAGTCCTGGTACTGCAGCAAAACAGACCCAATTTCATGTGGTACATTTGATGACATTTTAAACTTTGTTTCTTTAGCTAGCTGGAATCATTTCCTAGATTTTTATCTGATTCAGATGTTTGTCAATTGCCTTCTATGTGGCAGTTCAGCTGGGTATAAAACTGATGTTTCATCTGGGTATGATAGCACGCACTTGTAATCCCAGTGCTTGGGAGGCTGAGGCAGGAGGGGATCACTGTGAGTTTGAGTCCAGCCTGCAGTACATAGTGAGTTCAAATTCAGCCTGGGCTACAAAGCAGATCTTGTCTCAAAAAAAAAAAAAAAGTGTCCATTTTTGTTGAGAGCCAAGGTGACTTTTTATTTTTTTTATTTTTTTTATTTTTTTTATTTTTTGTCTTTTTGAGACAGGGTCTTGCTATGCAGTTGAGGCTGGTCCTGAGCTCACTTTTGTAGCCCAGGCTGGTCTCGAACTCGCACCAATCCTCCTGCCTCAGCCTCCCAAGTGCTGGGATTACAGGCGTGTGCCACCACACCTGGCTATACCAAGGTGACTTTTTAAATCCTGTCTTTCTTTGTGATAGAGAGCCTAGCCTATGTTGGATGTTTATAGGCTTGCTCTGTCCTACTGGTGAGTTTTTCCTTCTGGGGCTCCAGGTGCACAGGTGCCACATCCCTGTGGCTGCCTTCCAGTGGGACAGTCTGTCTTCCAAGGCTTTCATTGAGAAAGCTGTCTGGGAAGATGCAGGCACATGGAAATAGGTGGCACACCTCCACCTGGCCTCCAGTTGATTCATGCCTTTCCATTCTTGCACAATTTAAGCCTTGAGTTCTCCTTTTTCCTCCCATGACTCTCTTACTGTTTGCACCTTTGGTACATATATGGGCACTGAAATGTGTAGATCTTATCTCTGATAAGATGTATAAATAGACTTTACTTCTTAAGACAGGTTCTAGATGGGCCATCTTAGCAACTTAGTGAGTCCCTGTCTCAAAATAAAAAATTTAGAAGACTTGAATGGAACTCGATGTGAAGGCTCTGGGTTCATTCCCCAGTACTAGAACCATGAGATGCCCTCATCATTTTCCATTGGGCACTGCGCCTGCTTTCTGTACTGGTCTGTGTTCTGCACCACTGCTCCCAGGCCCTGTTCATCTTCTCAACACAGCCATAGGACTCCATGGGCTTCTGCTGGTGGCTGTTGTCCAGTGCTTGCTCTTGTCTCCTGCAGCACAGAGGAAGCCTCCTGTTATAGCCGCTCTCTGGGTCCTGAAGTTCATCAACTTCACTACCAACACCTCCATGCTTGTCCCTGGCCTGGGCACAGGGTCAGCACATTGTTTCTCGATTGGCCATGTATCCCATGCTGTGTCACCCTTGCTGTGGGGCAGCCTGACACTCAGAGCGACAGCAAGCAATGTTGTGGGAAGTGTTGGTCCTTCGCACATGTGCCGCTTGGCACAGGAGCCCGCACCAACTCCAGGCCCTCAGTGAGGAGCAGGTAGGAGAAGGTATCCTGTGGTGCACTGCTGAGTGGATGGCCCTATGCATGCATCCAGGTCACACAGAAGACTAGTCCTGGCCCTCCTGGGCCTGCCCTGATTGGGTCACCATTCCACGGGCTGAGGGCTTTTGCTGAATTAAGTCCTCAGTTAAAATGGTCAACCTGAAAAAAAAAAAAAAAAGACTAATTTTTAAGAACTATTTTCTTATCTTAAATATTTTTTATTGTAAAATAATATGTAGAGAAAAAAGTAGACCAAAAAAAAGTATGGCAGAAGGGGTCATGACTGGGCCACCCAGAAGCCACCGAGAGGTGGCCCCTGGAAGAGGTGGCTATAGAGATGGTCCTGGCACATGGAGACTGTGGAGTCCAGGAGTGCTGGCCAGGTACTTTGCAGGCATCCTGTGTTTAGCTGGCCTGACACCCTGTTCTGTGTCCCCAACTCCACCCAAGGGGAAATTCGCAGCCTGTGGGGCAAAGGTCCTGCTCCACTCTCCCATCAAATGACACTCAGAACTTCATTGATCTCTGCTCATTTCCATAAAAGCACAGAAGCAGTTTTACCCAAGAGAAATTCAAGTAGGATTCAACCAAGATGGTTGATAAATGTGTAGAGATTCAAGTGTTTAGCGTCTTATCTAAGTACATAAAGACTTCATTTATTGACATATTTTTTAAAAAGTTCTTTGAGTAAGCTTACACTTTATTCTTATAATTATTGGGTTTCTTTTCTGAAGTCCTGAGGTCACACAAATCTTGCTGCTACTTTGAATGCAGTCTGACCTGTGTGTCCTTGCTCATCACCAGTGGAGACAAGTTGGTGAACTGTGCTTGTAGCTCTAATGCTAAACAATCATGACTGATTCCAGCATCATGTGCTTGTTCCTTACTGTAGTGGGCAGAGTGTAGAGCCCAGCTACATTCTCCACAGCTGCAGGCAACACATGCACACACACACACACACACACACACACACACAAACACACACACACAAAGTACACATGCACTGAGAAGATACATAAACAACATGCCACACATCACACATACTTCCAAACATAATATATTGCAAACAACACATAGACACACCATGCACCTCACACCTAACACACACAGAAACACATGCCACATACACACCAACATAGAAACAGGCACTATACTTTCACACAAACAGCACCCATGCACACAATCAACACACAGACACATAACATACACTACACATATGTGACACACCATATCCACTACACACACAGATAGCATATATACATACAAATATAACACACATAATGCACCTAAGCATAAGCCCATAAACAAATGCACTATACAGTCCACAAGCACAACACACATGCCCTGCATGTGCATAAGTACACACACACACCCACCAAGGGCTCACCCCTCTGTATCATCTGCTCTCAGCTGCACCTGCCCTGCATGATGGGGTGAGATCCATCACGGACACCATCATACAGAGCCAAGAATTGCTGGGAAGCTGAGCTCACCATGCCAACAAGCAGAGCTCTGTTCTCTTTCTTTGTTTTCCCAGAATCACTCTGGTGCTCTCAGTGTCCAGGCAAATGAGAGACTTAACCTTTATGTCTGGGCTGTTTTTGATTTATCTGTGGGCAAAATAACCAAGCCCCAGGAGACAGTTTTCAAATGGCAACCAAGGAATTCATCACTTCGCGAAATCCAAACATAAAGAAGAGAATTCAACAGGATGTAAATGTGGATGTGGGCAGAGAACCTTGGCCCAAACAAACCTTGGCCAAAACCATGTGACTGCACAGCTATTCCCAGTGTCATTGTCACCTCCACATCTGCCCATGGAGAGGCCTTGTGCCTGCGAGGGACCCTGAGCCATAGTTCACAAAGGACAAGCAACATGCCTGCCTCTGACCATGGCTGATAATACACTGCCTAGTCCCACCCAGCGCTCTGACTGTGCTGCTGCCTGGTGCCTCTGCCCAGGCCACCAGCATCCTGCTCCGTGTACACCCATCTTTGCATGAGACTTCTTCCACGCAAAATGTCACCAAACATAAAACCCAGGAGGATGCTCTAGCACCTGGGGCTCAGTGGGAACATGAGGGTGCATCATTTTCATCCCAGGTTGGGGACTTCCAGGAGGCAGCAGCCCTAGGCAGTCCAGAGCTGCAGAGCATGAGACTTGGGCACATGGGAATGTGGTGGACACTGGCACAGTACAGACAGCACTCAGACTGGGATAGAGAAGCCTGAAAGGAACAGAACTCAGGGACAGGTAGACCAAGGGCCTGTCCCCAAAGACCAGCTGACATCCACACTGGAGCAACCCCTCACCCAGGTAAAGGCACAAATGGCTAGCAGGGTAGGTAGGTGAGAGGTGTTTGGCCTGTAGGGTGCACCTTCTCCCTCATGAAAGGGTGCCTGTCACCACCATCAGCCCCAGGTGTGATGGTTCTAATGGGCTGCTCCTGGGTTACAATCCCATGCCCTGCTCCTCCTCCTCTTCTCCTCCCCCTCCACAGCCTTCCCCTCTACTTCTCATGCCAGGGCTGAGTGTTCCTGGCTTCCCACAGGCTTGCCCTAGGGAATCCAGCCTAGCACCCTGGCACAGTTAATGCAGAAAGTACCCTCACAATCCTCATCAGGAGCCCCTTGGACAGCACTCTGGCATCAACCCCCAAGAATATCTCTGGGTTCCCAGCATCAGGACAACTACTAGTAGCTGCATCTGGGGCAGCAGGTCCTGGGGTGGTGTGTGCTTGGGACTCAACACTTCTTCCCCAACCCTGGCAGAGCTCCATGTGGGAGGGGTTTCTCTACCACCACCACCCCAGGGGTTTACTTGCACTGACTTTGATGGGGGTGAGAGGCTCCCTGTCTATATTCCTTCTTAAATTAAAAAAATAAAACTGTGACTTTTAAGCAACAACAATAATTTAAATATAATAAGCAAGTATTCTCTGTCTTTGGTAAATTATAAACAGTCCCCCCAACTTTGGCCTTTCTGTCATGAAAGGAGCAATCTCTCCCCTCCTCCCTTCCCCTTCTCCTCCTCCCCTTTTCCTCCCTCCTTTTCTCCTCCACTTCCCCTTCCTTCCCCTCCTCTTCTTTCTCTTCCCCCTTCTCCTCCTTTCCCCTCCCTCCTCAGCTTAGGAATTGTGACCATGAGACCTCAGGCTCGATCTTCTGCTGAATGACCACACATTCCCACATCATTCCTAAATCTCTATGTTCAAAGGCAACATCATTTCCCTTTCCATTAGTTCTGCCCTTAGTAAAAGGGAAAGAAACTCAAAATAAGGAATAAACAGTTGGGATGAGAGAAAGGAGAAAAGATAAGAAAAAAAGGAAGGAGAAAAATTATGTATGTATACACACAGGGTGGCTAAGATGATTGTACTATTAATTTCTATTAGTTTTTGAAGGTGGCAGTTAATGCTTAAAATTTTTACTTTGACCCATTTCATATGTTGATATCTATAATCTGAGGAACTACATTGAAGATAGTGATATGCAATATAACAACCACTGTTGAATACCTATCATCTTATTTTTAAATCGTGTATCATTTCTAATATCTCATCTATTATTTTTCTATTATCTTTTATTTTTATTGTTTTATTTGTGTTTACTCATTTATTTTTGTATTTTTTTAGGGAAGGGTCTACAGGTTGTTCAGGGTCTCACTACTAGATTGGACTTGTAGTGATCTACCTGTTTACAGCCTCCCAAGAGCTGGGATGACAGGCACACAACACCATGCCCAATCTCAATTGCTGTCTCAGTGCACCCCCCAGGGGGCGGGGCAGACACAGGAATCAAACTCCAGGCCCCTGTGCCTCCTTGCAGGTGCTTTAATCTGGTGAGCTGTTTAGCCAGCCCTTCTGTTACCTTTTAAAATAAAAAAGAAATATCAATTAAACACCAAGAAAGAATACTGGCAAAAAAAAAAAAAAAAAAAAAAAAAAAAAAAAAAAAAAAAAAAAAAAAAAAAAAAAAAAAAATTAGTTCTATCTCGTTTGCTTATTAAAAATCACAAGTGTAAAGGCCAAAATGGAATTTTTAACAGTTACAAAAATGACCATAAATACTGAATCTGTAAAGGTGAAGTTCACTTCCTGTTAACCTTGACTATCGCCTTGGCTAAATGAAGACTCCTGGCCTGAAGCCAGACCTCAGAGAACTGCTCTGCTCAGTGGTTTGGCCACATGTAGGGTGCACAGCCCAGTGAGCCCCTAGCAGCAAGGCCTTGATGGAGAAGGGGGGTTATGGGAGCACAACTGTAGGAACTAGACCTGCTACCGCCCTTTCCTCTGTGACACTGCTGCCCTGCTGTTTCCCTGGCTCCTGTACAGTGAGCTGCTCTCTCCACTGTGCCTTCTACCATGATGCTCCTGCCTTGGAGCAGCTGACCATGGGCTGAATCCTCTGAAACTGTGAGCTGAGGAGACCTCTTCTTCCTTAAATCATGGATGTCAAGCACTGTGTCCCAGTGAAGGAAATCTGCCTGATACACCTGCCCTCTCCCTCTCTCTGTGCCCCAATCCCCTCTCTAGGCAAGGATGTGGTGCTATTTCACAAGACTGGAGCCAACCACATTCAGTGAAGGATTTCTCTTCTAAAAGGCTATTTTAGAATAGACTTAAGGGTTCCAAAATAACACAGTGCTGGTGTTTCTTCTTCCCAGCTCCCACACATTCTACAGGCCATAGCACGCACTCCCACCCCCCCACACACACACTTCTGTCCATACTGCTGCATTGTGTGTAGATCTGGCCCCGCCCAGTGGAACCAAGACCAGAAGGCCATGGGACTCTTGGGTTAGAGCATGCTCTTGCTGGTCACCATGCAGCAAGTGCCCTGTGGACAGCCAGGCCTCACATGAAGCACCAGTGACACCAGGGATTCTTGTCCAGGATATGCAGGATGGGGCCCAGAGAAAATCTCATGGATGCCTATAGTGGCTCTGCAGGAAAACTTACAAAGTAGGGCCTCAGGTCCATGTCAGTCATGTAGACTGCCCCCTGCTGGACAGACCCAGCTCTCGTGCTCACCAGTAGCGTTGCAAACATGGACCGCAGCCCACCCCACAGGCTGACCAGGTGGAAGGCTTGAGCCTTCCAGAGCTTCTGACAGATTCATACAAGTCTGCTATCCCTTTCTCATGTTCATCTTTTTCCTGTTGATTTCTGGGAGCTCTTCATCTGGGAGGCAGTGTGTCCAGCCCAGTGTGTCTTTGGACTGGGCAACCGTACCTTTTCTATGTGGAAACATTTCGTAGTCAAATTTTTCAATTGCTCAGAGCTCCTGGGGTTTTGTCACCATTTAAAAAGACTTTTTCCCATTCTGAAGTTTCAAAGAATGTTCCAATCTTTAGAAAATGCTTTTAAGATTTTATTTTTAACTGTGAAAGGTTGGAGCCGCTGGCACCTGCCCTGCTGCGTGGTGTGTGGGGGAAGCGTGCCTTGCTGTTCTTTTTGGGTGACTCCCCAGGGATCTCCATGGTCCCTTCCTGACCTCCTCCTTGGCTATACCACCTGCGAGCTCTACATTCAGGCTGTGTGCTGCTTTGATCGATGTCTTACGGTGTGTTCTAACACTCCTCTTTCAGAATCTCCAGCTGCTTGAGCAGCTGCCCCTCAGCATCTGCTTGGGCCCCTCTGCTCCCTTCTTCCCCTCTCCTCCACCCACCCCTGTGTCTGGGGCCTTGGGCCTCAGTTCCTCAGTTTCCAGATAAAGGAGTCAGCTTCTCCATTTCCTCTTGTTGCTTTTGGATGTTTTCCAAGGAGAGAAAGGGAAATGCCGAGCCAGCCAGCCAGCGGCATCCAGTGCCCCAAATGCAGACCACAGCTTGTGGTTTGGGTTAGGGCTATGGTTGCAGGCAGCTGCAAACCTCTGTTCAGGGAACACGAAATAGCCAGCCCTGTATGATTACGGTCAAGGTGTTCCCATCCCAGGAGCCAGGTGTGCACCGGTGTGGTGGCTGACATGTGGCGGTCACAGAGTTTACCTGACACCAGATGCTTCCTAATTTAGGTCCTCATTTCCCACCCCACAGAAAGCTCCATCTGCTCCTTGAGGCAATGTGCTAGTAATGTGTTATTTCATCTCAGAATCACAGCTAGAGAGGAGCTTGTGTCCATCCAAATGATGAAGACCCCAGACCAGGCCTAAGACTCCTTCCTACTCAGGCTTCTGGCAAAGCAGAATGTTCTTCAGAGCAGGCCTCAGGACAGCGAGGCCTCAGCACCAGCAACTACTGCCCTATGTGGGACAGACTTCTGATTTCAAATCCACAACTCCGAGGCTCCAGGTAGACACTTCCCCCAAGCCTAGACTCAAACATGTGGAAAAGGAGAGGAAGCAAGTTTCCCATATGGCAAGCATGGGCTACAAAGTGACCTGTACTTTCCCCTCCTCCCTGGCCGCAGCATCTTTCAGTCAGTCTCTGATCTGCTACGGTTCACGAGGGCAAGTCCTACATGCTTGTCTTATAGCATTCATTTGTAGCACTTCCTTTCTCAGTGACAGAGAAGTCTTCACCTGGGCTCCCTGTGTCTGAACAGCACAATGGGGAAAGCGCTCCCAGGCCCACAGGGCAGTGGTGCCTGGCCATGCCTGTCTCCGGTCTCTGCTGTGTATCCGTGAATTAGCTGCACCCCCTTTAGACCAGATCTTCCGCTTTCTCTTCATTTCATCCCACATGGGAAGTCCTTGTCCATGAGATGCTGTCCCCAGAATCTGTTTGGCTGGTGTTCTTCAGCTGGGAAAGCAATCTGAGTCCCAGCTGTGGTCTTTCAGATTCATGGAGGGCCATTTCTGGGCATGTCATTCAGAACCTGAAGCTTCCTTCTCCTGCCAGCTTTTAGCATCCCCTGAAGGTCTGGAAGTACAACAATGTGATGGGCACTGTGCACTGCCCTCAGTCTTGACACCACTGTCTTCAGTCTGACACTCATTCTTCAACTCTCAGGATTCTCTTTCGCTGATCACTCAGTATCTCATTCTGAATCTTTGGGGGTGGAATTTGGGTTCCACCTCCTTAGCCTTCATTTTTGTGTACTTCTAGCATTTTAGGAAATCCCCTCCTCTCCTTCCCACCCTTCCCACAAAGTCTCATATGGAAGAACATGTTTCTAATCCAGGTTTTCTTTCTCACTCAGCAACTGCTCCCTGTCCCAAGAGGCGAGCATGGTCTTCCTGGACCTCTTCATAGGTCTGCACTGATTTTTAGAGACTCTTCTGGCTCCAAAGGACCCATATTCATCAAGACCTTGTCCCTAGCCCTGATTGTTTGCTGGAAGCTCAGTGGAGCCAGTGCAGTGTGGGGCTAGCTTCTGATTCTCTCCTTGTCACTATGTGACCTCAAACTAAACCCCATCCCAGAAGGAACATGGTCCAACAGAGGTCCTGTGACTCCTTTTGCTCTCTTGTCTGTTCCCAAAGCTTTGGTCCTGGAAGAGGGTAGACACTGTGCCAAGGGTGGACATCAGGGAGGGAGAACCTTTCTCATCACTGAGTCATAACACCTGACACCCACAACTGAGGGGAGGAGAGGCCTAATTTGGATTATGGTTCCAGGGATTCCGTTCAAGGTCACCAGCTCCAAGGCAGGGGTATCACAACAGAGGGGTGTGGTTGGTGGAGCAAAGCAGTTTAGCTCATGGCAGGAGAAAAGCAAGAGAAGAAGCAAGAAACCACGGATAGCACCCAAGGCCATGCCTCTGCAGACCCAAGCAAATACTCAGTGTGCCCCACTATTCCTGGGGCAGATGCCACATCAAATAAGTTGGCACTGCACACTCATGGCCACATCTGGCCCTAAATGATAAGAGAAGCAGGGCTGTCCACAACCTGTAACTGTTCCCACAGGTCCTACCTTCTGGACACCGCCACCCTCATCATTGTTAGGTCCGGATACTTTGTTCATGCAGTAGGTGGTCTAATGTCCATGGTCTCAAGGCAGGCAGATGGCTGCTCCCTTTCCAATCACTACCTCCTCGGACCTTTAGCCATCCTCCCACCTCTACCTCAAGGAGCCCTATCCCCATATCCTCCTCCACCTCCTGCCCAGGCCACCCTAAGCCAGCTGGCCACCAACTGGAATCTGTAGTACCTGCCTAGGCAAGCTATCCCAGGGCTGCTTCCTATCATGACCTTCACAGCTATCTGTGTGCCCTTCCCTCTACTGGCTCCCAGCATTTCTGCACCCTGTCCCAGGCACATCCCTAGCAGCCTGTCCACCATGGCATAGTGGGGGGCCAGGGTCTAGGTTCCCAGAACATCACTATGCCCTGGCATTCATGTATATAGAAAGGCCTCTCTTGGGTACTTGGAAGGTCTCACAGGGAGTGGCAAGGGGTGAGACCAGTACCTACCTGTACCCTCTGGTGGGGTGCTGGGTATACCTGGCAAGACACAGCCAGCCATGCCTAGCAGCCCCAGAGAGTGGGAAGAGGCCAGGCAGTGGTACATCCTATACATAGGTCCTGGATCTCCAGGCCCTAGAATGCCCTGGCCAAGCTGTGTCTGGGCTGGGCTGAGTCAGAAATGGAACATGTATACTTGGGTTGAGCAGGAGCTGACCGAGTAGTCCCATGGGCTGCAGCATGGCTGAGGTAGGGTACAGCTGAGGCTGGCTCCATTATGTCTCGTTGAGACCGCTCTGGAGCAAGGCCATCCACTTCTGTAATAGCTGGTCACTCCAGGACATCTCTTACAGGTCCAGAGTTGTCACCTTCAGACATCCCCCACCCAAGCAGGGACTTAGCCCTGCCCACCTGTGTGCAGCTCCTGCCTCAAGGGCCAGTTTCTCCTCCTGACCAGGCAAGGGCTAAAGGTCTCATAAGCACAGAGCAAGACAGCTGTACTTTCCATGGACCTGCATACTGGCTGTCAGACAAGAGGGCTCTGGGGCTGGCATGGGGTCAGGGGACATAGCTCTATCTTGAAGTTGGCCTTTCTCAAAAGCCCAAACACGATCAAACACCACATTCCTGAAGCTAAAAATAAGTGTGGAGCCCGACATTTCCTAAGACTGAGCATCTAGCCAAGACTGCCTGTGGGATCCACCAGCACAGAGCTTGGCCAACAGGAACAAAGTGTCTGTCACACTGTCTCAGCCCCACTGGGCCCAAGGACCTATTCTCAGATACGTATGTTGCCAACAGAACCTCTGAAGCCTGGGACTAACCTCAAGTTCCTGGATCCCTACATGCCCTAAAGGCCAGTACATCCACACCCTACAGAAAGGACCAGGCAAAGGGCCTGCATCTCCCAGGGGCAGTGGGGAATCAAGCAGTGGGGATTAGCAGATGGCAGCCACATCTGCAGATGGGGAGAAATCATGGGCAGAAAAATGGATCTCACAAGTGGAGAGATGGGGAGGGACAGGCGAGGATTTCTGCCTTCAAGGATTTAAATGAAGAGCTACAACCCACACTGTGTCCCCATGACTGTGGCTAACCACAGAGAATGGAGTTGGCCTGCTGACCCCCCACTTCACCCCTTGCATGCCCAGGGCAGGCTCAGGGTGGAGGGGTGCTACAGAGCTCTGGAGGACAAGGTGAACCATCCAAAGGTGCCCCCCATGTGCACATGCCAAAGCTAGCTGTGGAATTCACTCTACTCAGTGGCTCAGCCCTGCTGACCTGTGCCTGGGAACAGCAGCCCTCCTTTTCTCTCCAGGTGGCACAGACTCCATGCCTCTCTGCCCACCAGGAGATAGCCTGCTCCCTACTCTGTCATCTGGGGGAGGGGGTTGTTAGCATTCCAAAGCTGGCTGTCACAAAGGGACAGAGAGGTTATAGGAAGGGGCCTGTGAGGTCTCCTCCATGCTAGGAGCCCAGTGGCTAAGCCCAGATGAGCCTCCTCAGGCTTTGGGCACCTCCCTATGTCCTCCATTGCAGCCAGAAACCCCTTTTCCCAAACACTGTCAGGAGGGACCAGCCTGTGGGTACTCAGGACAGCCAGTGCTAGGGACAAAGAGGCTGCACTGTTCAGGACGTGGTGGTCTTGCCTGCCTGTCTGCTGTGGTCTCAGCTGCCCTGTCCCTGGCCTCTGTATGCTCTAAGCTGAGGAAGGACAGCATATCTGCTGCCTCCTCCACCCCGTACACACAGTGAGATAAAGGCTCTCACCAGCAGGCAGCAGAGGTCTCGTCCTTGGAGCGCCTGCTCCTGCTATAAATACATACTGAGTCAGAAATCAGCCGCTTCCGCGGCAGCCAGTCCTTCTCGGCCCGCGCCTGGGACCAGGCCCTCCCCAACCAGCATGACCTACTTTCTCAGCTGAGCAACACTGAGAGGGAAGATGGTCACTAACTGGCAGCCCTGTGTCTATTCCATGTGGCTGGGAAGGGAGAGTGACTAGGTCCAGCCTGAGCAGAGACTAGTGCCCTCACCCCTGGCAATACTGAGCTTAGAATGCGTGAGCATAAACTGCATCACCAGTCCTGTGTGTCCAGCCCAGGGCTCCCTTCTATTCTTTCAGGGTCAATAGAAACCAGGACCCTGATTTCTGAGGTCCTAACCTCTATGGTTTGGGGAGCAGCACCTCAAACTCTCAAGTTCTCAGTTCAAGCTTACATGCGCTTCCTGCTGTGGCTGGATAACCAATCTCTAGGGCTGCCTCTTGAAGGCCCAGCAGAAGCGGTTTCCCTGCCCTGAGTGGTAACCCCTTCTCTCAGGGCCACTGTTCTCTCCAGGCCCCCATATGCATCTGTCAATGTGTACAGCTTGGAAGCAGAGTTTTCTATGCACTGAGAAAGTGCCCAGGCAACTGTGCACTATTCCACCCTGGTTGGGAGGCGGCGGCGGCGGCGGCAGACCAGAACAGCTGTAGTCACAGTAAGCAACTGCTTCTCACGTGCCTGTGGAGTCCCTGTTTCCACAGTGATGGCTGCTGTTCATGTCTTACCTAGTCCCACTCTGCTTGTTTCTCCCTGCTAGCCAAACTATCCTCTAGCCCCTGCTCCAAGGCTGTTTTTGCTGTCACCAGATGGTGACCAGGCAGGGGTCAGAGTCTGCTGAGTGGCCATTCACACAAGCCTCCAGAACAAGTGGACATATATGCCCAGAGGAACCCCTAGAGATCCATCATGGAGTCCCTGAAAACTCTGGGTCAGAAACCTCTGCTGGTGGCACAAACATAATCCAGCACTCTGGGAGGCTAAAGCAGGATCACAGGCCAGCCTGGGAAACTTAGTGACTTAGTAAGTAATAGGTTCCAGCCCAAATATAAATTGCTAAATTATTATGGTAGTCATCTAACATGGCTGAATTCCCAAAACAACAACTTATCATTCTAATAACCACTTCCTTCTTCCCCCACCCCAGTCCTGGACACATTTCCTTTCTCCTTTCCCACACCAGAGAGACTCCAATCAGCTCCTTAGGTATCACTAAACCTGTTCCTCAAACTCCACCCCTAGCAAAATTCCATAAAGTCTCAGCCTTTCATTGTCTCAGGTCAAGAGGTCCTTCACCTCCTTACTCTCAATCTTCTCTATGTCTTCAGAGTCAATAAAGGCTTCCCCTCTGCAGTGGTTGATACATCATGTCAACTTGACTTGATGACTCAGTGGCCAGGCTCCCTGTTGGTGGGAGCCCCACCTTGGGGTACAATTGGTTCTGCCCTGGAGCGGGACCAGGGCCTGCCTAGAATATGATTGGCTCCTCCCTAGAGCGGGATCAAGGGCCCATCCTGGGGTATGATTGGTTCCACCCTAGGGCACAATGGGCCCACATCAGAATGACTGAGCACAAAGAGACGTTTTAAAGGGCTGAGGAAGGAGTCGACTTCACTTTGTCGGAGAAGCTTCAGTCTTCGCATTCAGTCTGGACTTCTTCATCTGGCTTACAGCGCAGACTCTTCAGCCTCCAGCTTGGATCTTTCGCCATCTGTCACAGACTCTTCAGTGTCCATTACAGACACTCCAGTCCTCCAGCACAGACCCATCACCCGATGGGTAGAGACTTACACGGAGTGCTGCAGTGAAGTTCAGACCTTGGGACTGAATTCTTCAGTCCGGAGCGTGCAGGCACCCTCTGCGCGCTTCCTCATCTGACTCTGGTTGACCACTGTAAGCCAATCTTATAATTCCTTATAGATTGTATATTTTGTGTTAATATCCATTCCTTATATCTGTTCTGTTCCTCTAAGTAAAACCCTGACCAATATACCCTCCCTGCCCTTTTTATTTGTGCTTGTTTGCTGCACCACAGAAAAACCTAACATTTTGGTGCCATGATTCAGATTGGGGAGCCATGTAGCTCCAGAGACTTCCCTGGTTTTTGAGCTTCCTCACCAAGGATCCACTCACTTCTACTTCTGCTGCCTGCCATTGCTAGCTAAGACCAGCACTGGACAGTCTTAACTCTTACAGGTGAGCCCAATCCCTTCTAGGGGGCTCCTGCCTCACATTTTTTTCTCATTTTGAAAATCATGAGCTCACATGGGGACCCCTTTTCCTCATCCATCTGGACCCTAGAACCCTGTTTGCTGGTGTCAACCACTAAAATAGATGTTGGCCTTTTTCTCTGATACACCAGATTAGAAAGTGATGGCTAGGCCAGTGAGATAGCTCATCAGTCTAAAGTGCTGCTTAGGCAAGCTTAGGCAAGCACAGGGGACTGCGGTTCAATCCCTGGCACACCACATGCCATGCCAGCCCTGCCCTTAGGGTAGGCTGAGCTGGCCAAAAAACAAAACAGAAAAGAAAAGAAAAAGTGAGGGCCTTCTAACAGGGGTGATGTTGGGCCTTTGCCCTAAATCTTTGGCTGACTCTAATTCAGTCGCCATAAGGAATATTCCTTCCTGTCCTCCAAAACACACTCCACTAGGTTCTCTCCTAAAGAACCTCAGTAACCTCCAACTCATAGGTTATCTCAAACCCAAACAACTAACTTTTTACTGCCAATGGCTTGAGCACAATATAAATTCAACAATGGAAGCCAATGGCCTAAACTTCTTGCCATTCCATTATCACAAAGGCAAGTGGCCAGAAATCCCTTTATAGCCTTTGCTGGCTCTGAAAACATACCCCTTACCTTCCTTCCTTCCTCTGCTAGCCCCCTAGCATTAACCACCAGTACTAGCCTCTCCACCCTCTCTGCCAAAAACTGTCTTGTCTGCCTGCTCTGTCACCTATAACAATATCTCTGCCTTCTGCTTGTGCCTCTACCTCCTCCCCTGTAGGTTCTGCCATCTCTCTTTCTTCCCTGAGGGACTTTGCAGGTTAGC
Organism: Myocastor coypus; assembly: GCA_004027025.1. Lineage (NCBI taxonomy): Eukaryota > Metazoa > Chordata > Mammalia > Rodentia > Myocastoridae > Myocastor > Myocastor coypus. The sequence goes on from PVJA010015021.1 coordinate 28,171, forward strand.
TCAGTGGTTTAAGTGCCTGCATGGGTAATCCCAGTCAGGCAAAAGGGATGGCAGTTTGATCCCCAGACCCACCCTTAAGGCAGCCTGAGCCAGCCAAAAAAAATCCTTCTTTCTTTCCCATATCAAAAACTTAGGTATCTGAAGTCCTCTCTCCCACCATTTTTCTTCCTGTGTTCTATACCAACTCCCATTTGACTCAACCTCCCCCAGCTATACCGCCAGCTGGTGGCCATTTGCCATGTGGCCCACCACCACCATCTTGTGTGCCATGTGGCTATCTGCCCCCACCATACTGTCACTACTCCTGTGACATCAGAGTGTCAGCATGCAGTATCCCATAACACAAGAGTTCACCGCCATCTTCCAAGCCATGTCACACTGTCTTACAGTTGTTCTTGTAATGTCAGAGCACCACCTTGTAATGTCTCATGACATGATGGGTCACCATCATCTTATGGTTGATCCTCCTCTGATATATATAGTAAATACAAATGAAAGGTTTTTATGTTTTTCAAATTATTATAAGATATCTCTACTAATTAACCCACAAATAGTTCTAATTAATCTTTTTATAATTAAAAACTTTATTTTTTGAATTTCTACTATTTTATTTAGTGAAATTTTGTATCATTTGTTTTTTATAATTTTATTACTTTTATAATTTTATAATTTTATTAATAAGAAATAACAATGAGCCGGGTGTGGTGGCGCACGCCTGTAATCCCAGCACTTGGGAGGCTGAGGCAGGAGGATCGCTGCAAGTTCGAGACCAGCCTGGGTTACAAAAGTGAGCTCAAGGCCAGCCTCAACTGCATAGCGAGACCCTGTCTCAAAAAGACAAAAAAAAAAAGAACTAACAATGAGACAGTTTCAAAACATGTTAGTAGGGCAGCCATAATAATTAAATCAATGTATATTTTTGTCTTCATAATAGTTTATCAGAGTACAGGATACAGACATGATAATACTATTGATACAAATATTTCTTCTCATTCAGCTAAGAGAATGTAGTTGTATGTATAGTCCAATATTCCATAATAGTAGTGGGTTATCAACAGAACTGGCATTGTCAGAAGCTGTTGACTAGAGCCTTTCACAGCTCAGCATGTTTATCTGGCTTTACTTTTTATGCCTCATGGTTAAACTTTTCTGCTGGATGGTTAAGGCCAAGTTGAAGCAAGACTTATGTAAAAAAGCAAGTAACTTTTTTTTTCTTGTTTCAGAACTTTTGTTTGTTTATTTATTTATTTTTATGGCCGGCTCAGCCCACCCTGAGGGCAGGGCTGGTGCAGCATGTGGTGCTGGGGATCGAACCGTGGTCCCTGAATCCGCCCAAGCTTTCCTACGCAGGCGCTTTAGACCACTGAGCCATCCTGCCGGGCCCCAAAGCAAGTAACTTTTGTATGCGACAAAGTCAGTTAAAGCCCCTCAGGATTTACCTTGAAACCATGTTTTGTAGAACTTTTTTCAGTGTCAGTCATCTGGATGAGTCACGACCATTGCTTGACCAGTTTGCTCTCTGTGAAAGCCCGAGAGAATGTTTTCTCTCTAGGTGACTCTCCTTAGGCACACCATACCTCGTTGATCCCTCCTCTGTAGTCCCATAATCTCCTTGAACAGAAAATTTGGAAAACCACTGAGTTATAGGATGTTACAGTAAAGGTTCTCTTATGTCCTGAGTCCTCACTGACCTTTAAGGGCTAGGGCCAAAATATTGGCTATCCTTTTTCTTTTTCTCTAAATTTTTGGTCTGCAAACTTAAGTTCTTAACCCTCCAGAGCAGAAGTTTAATGATACTATTATTTTATAACATTGGTACTTGAGCTTAACATCACTGTCTTCGGAATATCAAATGCCTTAGACTTAATATGGCGGGGCTGGGGAGATAGCTCCTTGGCACAAGTGCCTACCTGACAGGTGCAAGGTCATGAGTTCGAACCCCAGTCCCACAAAAAAAAAAAAAAAAAAAAAAACCTTAGACTTAATGTGGAACCAGTATTTTCAATCAATCGTTGATATTCTAATAAATCCCTATGGAATGTGATTAAAAAACAGTTGCAGCCGGGCGTGGTGGCGCACGCCTGTAATCCCAGCACTCGGGAGGCTGAGGCAGGAGGATTGGTGCGAGTTCGAGACCAGCCTGGGCTACAAAAGTGAGCTCAGGACCAGCCTCAACTGCATAGCAAGACCCTGTCTCAAAAAGACAAAAAAAAAAAAAACAGTTGCACATTTTTACACAGCAATTTAGAAATCTAACCATACACAAAATTGTAGCAGGTCAATCCTATGGCATTTTTCCTTGTCTCTTATTCTCTTTTATTTACCCTTTTAAAACAAACAAACAAGCATTTACCTGAGAATATAGCAACAATTGAAGTGACATTAGAAGCAGTACACATCTAAAAGACCAGAATGACAGGCATTCCAAGCACGGTTTTAGTATTACACATTGCTATCTTCAGTATCAAAAATCTGTTGGAGATTCTTGGACGATTGTCTAACTCATCCGGTGCATGGCTAACTCATCCTGTGCATGGCTTGCCCCTGCCATGTTTCCTAACTTTTCTGCTTGCTATCTCTTCATTGTTTAATCCTTAAGTTCTTGATTTCCATTTAGCTGTATTATCCCTTTCCGTTTTTATTTCTTCTTTTGAGATCTTACACTAGGGAGACTATATAATGTTTACACATGTTAGTCTGGTTTATTTCACGTATGAGTATATGTTCAAGATACATCCATTTATATATGAAAGCTTAGAGTTTATCATTCTTTATAGCTGAATAATAGTCCACTGTATAAAAACACCACATTTTTTCAACCATTCTTCAGATGATGGGCATTTTGGTTGTTTCCAAGATTTGGCTATCACAGATTGTGCTGCTATAAACATAGGATCACAAACATCACCATGATATGATGCTTTCAGTTTTTCCGAGAAAATTCCCAGCAAGGGAATATCTGAATTGAATGGATTTCCAGTCCTAGTTTTTTAAAAAGTCTCCACACTGATTTCCATAATGGTTGTATCAGTCTAGATTCCCACCAACAGTGGAGAAGTGTTCCTTTTCCCCCACAGCCTCTCCAACACTTGTTGTTGGCTGATTTCTTTATGATAGCCATTCTTTCTGGAGCAAGATAGTATCTAAGTGTTTTAATTTGCATTTCACGGATGACTAGTGATGTGAAACATTTATTCATGTATTTATAAGCTTCTAGTATTTCTTCCTCTGAGAAGTGTGTGTTCATCTTGGATGCCCATTTCTGGATTAGGTCTTTGAATTTTGGGAACCTAATGTTTTTTAGTTCTTTATAAATTCTAGATATAAGACCTTTATTTGAATAATTATTATAATTACAAACTTTAAAAGGTTATTATAGTCTAATTTTGTCAAAATATATTTGAGTGCACTCTGATTTTGCAAAGATGGTCTTTTGTGTATTCTATGCAATTGTTTATGTGTTTGCATGTCATTCTGTGAACAGCTATTCCTCTTTTTATTTGAGCTTTGAAATATAGATTTAGAAGCATGTTTTCCCCTGAGTCACCAGCTGGATAACTGGATAATATCAAAATTGGCTTATTCACAGATCATCAAAAAAATTTAAGATAATTAAACAAAAATTAAAATGGGGAGAAATTGTTGGATAAAACTCCATTTGGTGGATAGAAAGGTGGCCAACCTTTGTCCATTAGTAAGGAGGCCCCCAATAATCTCCATAGTCTCTAATAATTTGGTCATTGGTTAAAGGATTTTTTTTTCAGAAAAAATTAAAATAAGGCTTTCTCATAAAAGATGCTCCTGATATATTAAATTTATTTATACCTTCCAAATGTACAGTATTCTACAATGTAAATTTTTTTCAGATTTCAGTGTATGCTTTTGTCTTATGATCCAGATTTGTAATAAGAGGTTCATGTCAAGCCAACATGAGGTCATGAGTCAAATAATAATTTTCTAACAAAAGCTTGTGATATGTATGCAGTGTACACTTAGCGATGCTTAGCTAAAATGGAGATTTCATCATGACTCTTTTGCTATGCTACTATGTATGACTGTTGATGTCAAATGATCTCTGTAAAATTATGTAGCCATTATCTGTTAACATTCTACAGTGATTTAACTACTAGAGCATCCATGATTGGTAAGAAATAATAGTTCTCTGATTATTTTATATTTTTTTAAAAAATTTGTTTAGGAAGACAATATGCAATGCATTAATTATTGTAACTGCCCTACTAACCTATTTTGAAACTGTTTCATTGCTATTTTATTTTCTCATTAAAATGAATAAAAAATTTTTAAAATGTATTTGGCTGTTACAAAGTCTCACTATGTATCTCAGACTTACAGTAATTCTCCTGTTTTCAGCCTCCCCAGTGCTGGGATTACAGTCATATGCCATCACACCCAGACTCTGTCCCTGGAGTGGGGCTGGTGTGGCATGTGGTGCTAGGGATTGAACTGTGGTACCTGAATTTGCCTAAGCAGGTGTTTTAGTCCACAGAGCTACCTCACCAGCCCCACACTTTATATTGCAAGGTGCTTAATTCTCATATAAAACTTCAATAATTAAGCATATTGCTCCCACTACAATGTAATGTCATTAGCCTTCTTTTCTAGATGTTCTATAACTGAGGTCTAGAGACAAAAAATTAGAAAGATAAATGGATTAAAAGGATAACCAATATTTTGGCCCTAGAGAGACACTGTATAGTTCCAAAGTATATCCTGAGATTAATTGGACTTAATAGCCTGAACTTGACATTCATGCCAACCTTAAAAAAGATAGATCTTGGCCCTCAAGCCCCACCAGGAAAACTTACTTAATCAAACTTTCGATGTCTTCAATAATAGAGACAAAAAATTAATTATAAACAAGTGCCAGCTTTTGGCTGTGACACTCAGGGCTCCCTCAAAGCAGGACTTTGTCAAGGTGGAGCTAAGCCTAAACAAAATGATGCCACTCAAGGCCCTCCTTGACCATGTTTCAAGTGCTGCAAAAAAGTACATTGGGCATGAGCCTGCCTCAACCTGCAGTACAATAAGGACCTTATCCCACCTACAAGCTCAAATATCACTGGAAATGTGACTGCCCTGTCCACCAAAGAGTGGGTAAGTCATCCAATTCCCTACCCTCACAGGAGAACTCACTACAGCTGGATCCACTGATAGTTGCCCTGCTTAGTCTTGTCACTGAAGATGAATGATGAAATTCAGAGTCCACAGCCCCCATTGAGGTATTTTTGTCAGAGATCCAAGTCTTGCTGGACATGTCAGGTAGGACACTCTTTTCTTGTGGACACAGTGACCACATATAGCTTCTTCCCAAGTTTTCAGGTCACTGTATTAGATCTACAGTCTCCACAGTAGGAGTTGGTGGCCAGCCTAAATGACCATTTCAGACAGGGCCCATTCCATGCTGACTCCAGACAATGCTTTTCACTCATTATTTCCTTTTGATCCCAATGTTCCCCACCCCTCTCATGGGGAAAGATCGCCAAAAGTTCCACTTCTCTTTCACCTCTTCTCCCCACAGTGCTCGTCCTACGTACCCAGCCTCAATGTGCAGCCAGTTCCTCCCTCCCTCTCCCCTTGTTGACCACATACTCTGGACACTTCCAGGCCCTACTCACTGTACAATACTCCCATTCTTCCTATACTCAAATGCATTGGCTCCTATGGTTTAATTCACATTCTCAGGGTTATCAATAATGTGGTTATACTTATTCTGACACATTGTTGATAGATGTGTCAGACACTCAAACAAGCACAGACATTCAAAAAAGAACAAAATATGAGATAGTCTAGTAAGAAAGGCAAATGGGCTTTTAAAAACCCACCTCATCAAACTTATCTTGGAACTGCACCCACCATGGTCTGAACTTCGGTGGGCTCTAACTAGACTCAGAGTACTTCCCATGACATCTACTTTCCTACACTTCTAAAGCACAAACATCAGGAACTAAAAACTGATACCCCCTTGCTGTGGTCATGGTGGAATGGCATATTTGGATCATAGATCCTGTTTCCTCTTCTGGGTCCTTTAATCATGATAATATGTCTACTCATCGCACCCTGCCTTTTTAAACTTTGTTCATGGTTTCTTCAGTCTTGGGTGTGAGCCTTCACTAATGATGAACTTCTTGTCTGGCCAAGGCGCTGGCACTCGCTTCTACATGGGCATGAGCCACCATTATGTCAATACTTCCTGCCCCCCAAACAACACCACTTTAGCAGGAAGCAGTCTAAGTGAGCCATTATCCTTTCATAACAACTAAAAGATCAGAGTGATATGTTCCAGCCCAAGTATAAACTGCTAAATTATTATAGTTGTCATGTAACATGGCTGAATCCCAGAAACAATAGCTTATCTTTCCAATGACCACTTCCTTCTGCTTCCCCACCTCAGTCCTGGATACAATTTCCTTTCACAATTTCCCATACCACAAGGGAGCTTCCAATCAGCTCCTTAGGTGTCACTAAACCTGACCCTCAAAGTCCACCCCTAGAAAGTCTATCAAGCCTCAACCTTCCATTTTCTCAGGTCAGAGGGTCCCCCTTCTCCCTGATGCTGATCGTTTTTGTGTCTTCAGGGTTAATAAAGGCTTCCCTACCCCTTCCTTTTTCTTCTGCTTCTTTGTTATGCTGCCAAAAAGCCTAACAGTGAGATACTGTTTCAAAAAAAAAATTTTTTTTTAAAGAAGGCTGGAGATGTAGCTCAGTGCCAAGGTCCTGGGTTCAATCTTCAGGGTTGAAAAAAGGAAAATGACCCACTGAAGCCTGGGTTATATTGGATACAAAGTGGAGGATTCCCTAGGCACTGCCATTTGTTGCACCTCAGGTACTGTGTTCCCAGGGTAGCCTGGAGGCCCAGCTCACCCCCTGTGGAAGATGTATGTGGAATTCCTGGGCTGTATGCTAATGCTTGTCACTCCTGCACATGTCTACCATGTGCACAGCTTGGCACCTCAGCCCCTAGGGACCCAATGATCACAGGACATGAGCACAGCTATCCCAGAATATATGCTCTGGGGGACACTGGAGAGAATTCCTGCTTCCCAGACTCCTCTGGCTGGAATGCTGAGCTGAAGTGGACAAAGGTGTCCAGCAATGGCCATAAGTACAGCTGCTCCATTGCTTATCCTCCATGCAAAAGCAATTCATTAAGGGAAACTGAGGCGGGAAGCCCAGCACCAGAGGGCCAATAGCTACGATGGCCTGATGGAGACCACTGGGAAGTGGCTCTGGGCAGGATTTATATTAACTAACTGCCTTTCCATACTTGCTTTTAAGTCTGCTGAAGACCTGGGTCCCTTGTCTGGAGATGGGTGGCCTGCAATGGTGGGCGAAGAAGTATGGCACCTCAAAGGATAAGACAAACCCCAGGCTGAGGACATCTGGCTCCAACCTCAATTAAGTAGATAAAGAATGTAGCTGCAGGCATCTCATTCCTGAAGTGAAGGCAATAATATAGTTCTCCTAAATTAATGTAATATTTAACTTGCAGAAGCCCTTAAAGGGATCCCCAAGTCCTGATCTTCTTCAGTATTCCCCTCCTTCATTTGTTAACATAATACATATGGGTAGCCTAGAGTTCTTTGTCTTAACTCAGAGAATCTTGAATTCTATGAGAGAGTTTTGATGCGCCTGGATCCCTGAAATCATTTCGTTCGTCTTATTTATTTAAGCCTTACCGTCCACTTGTTTGGGAGATGGTGGACCTGCTCAGTCCACAATAACTAAAATATAATAACAATGCCCACCCCCCCAGTCAGGGCTTTCCCTCAGGCTGCAAAGCTGCTGCACACCCTCAGCACACCATCAAGAGACCAATGACGCCCAGAAACAATGCCTCGGCCACCCTAACATTGTCTCATGCTTGCTTCCTCGGTCCCTAGGTCACCAAGGGTACAACATCTCATGGCCAGCAGGGGCTCCAAGGGTAGTTTCAGGGAGCTGTGGAGGCTTCTCAGGAACAGCAGGACACCTAGCCAGGCATGCGGAGAAAGGATGATGGCACCTTCCTGCCCAGATTCTGATGCTCATGACAGATCTAGAGGAATAAATGAAAGATTTAAACCAGGTGAGTTTAAATCAGCTGTCATGTGAGAGAAGTTCTCTCTGCTATCTGAGGGACCCAGGTTCCAGCCACTGGATTGAATCTATGCCAGGGTCATTCCAGCTTCAGGCAGCAGAGCCCTCAGCAGCAAATTTTTCCACAAGGTTCCTTCTGTTCAGGAGACACTGAGCTGGGTAATTAGCACCTGGCTGATTCTCCTCACACACCCTGTCCTTATGTCTCTCCATCAAGTTCTCCAGGACAGGTTCTTGGGCAGGCAGAGACATCACCTGAGCAGTGACTCAGTGCTCGCCATGTGATGTGGGCCAAGACCTGCTGCAATACAGCCAACACTGTAGGGCAGATTTTCATTGTCTCCAGACTGCATCTCCTAAGTCTTTTCTGTTTAGGCAGAGTCAGTGGTGGGGACCAGAAGGGCCTTGACTTGGGAAAGTCCCTAGCATGAGGGCTCCACTGAGGATGTGACATCCACAGACCCCCACCAAGTGCCCACGCAGAGCCCTGAAGAATGACACTGGTCTCGCAGTGGCTGTGCAGTGGCAGTGGGGCCACTGCTGCTTTATGCCTGGAGAGCTGCAAGCTGGGAAGCTGATCTCAAGAGGGCTCCCTGGTCCTCACCCCAGGGGTCCTCACCTCAGGGTCAACTGTTAAGCAGGCTCTGAGATGTGCTAGACATTGGGCAACCAGAGGTGACAACTTGCTTTCATTTCCTCAGCCAAATCAGCTGACCTGGCCAGGCGAGGGTAGATAGGTAGTAGGGAAGCCTTGTCCCCAAAGGCTCCCACCCTTGAATGCTGGCTCATCAAAGTTCCAGGAGTGCACATGGGCTTGGACTCTGGACCAGCTAGCTTCTCACCTCAGAGCAGCCACAGGGGACCTGTCTTTCTAAGACTGGCATCACGGGCAAAGGGGCCATAGGAACCAGGGCAGGTTTTGTCTGCTTCCTCCCGTGAAGACCCTGCTTGAGCCCACCAGGTGAGAGTGGCAGCCGGGGGCAGCAGGGATCTCTGAAATGGAGGGGAACCTGCATCAGTCCCTCCTCTGGGCTCTGCGAAGACTGCATTCCAGGGCCAGGCCACTGGACTGTCTTGCTACTGCAAGTGCCACTTGGTTCCTCTTCCCAGGTTCCTGGGAGCTCTTCACACTGGATTCATCCAGGCCTGTAAATGGGTAGGGCCAAGGAGGCATTCAGTCAGCATCTTCCTGCCTCAGCCTGGCTCTGGCCCTGCCCTGTTGCAAGTCAGCACAGCTCTACACCTTCTGCCTGCTCCTCCTGACCCCTTCAGGAAGCTGTCCTTCTACCCTGCAGGCCTTGTACAGTCTTCACACACACCATGCACAGCTGTTGGGTGGGGGGTAGGGGAGAGGGGATACACAGGCCACAGCCTTTCAGGGGGTAGTGTTCACTGCACAAGTGTTCCCAGAGCTCTGGGCCACCCAGGATGCTGCCTGTGCTGGGGAGGCCACCATGGCCTCCCCCAGGTGCACTAAAAATGGAGCTACATAGACACTGCACCCCAATGTGCCAGTAAAGCTGACAGCATAGGCTAAAAATACCAGGTGTTCTTTGGCAGCTGACTATGACCAGTGATACCATGAGCAGCCTCTCCTTCCCATCCTTGCCAGAGGGTGCTGAGCCTGCACCTACCTGCATTGCCATACCTCTCAGAAAGGCATGCGACTTCCTCCATGCCTAGGAACCCTGCCCAGGGAGGGTGGTCCAGTGGGAGGCCTGGGACAGCTACACCATGGCTTTGCTCACTCCCATCTGCCTGTAACAGCCCTGCCCTGATACCATTCCAAGCAGATACAATGGGCACATGCTGCTATGGCTGAGCTCTGTCCCTCCCAACCCCGACTTGCTCCACAATGTCCTGGAGGAGTCCCAAGAGCCTTCAAACTGCATGGAGGCTGATGCCCTCCAGGGGTCTGCAGCGTGTCCTCCAGTGGAGTAGGTGGGGTTAGAGGTCAGGGAGCTGTAGTGAGCAGTGCTGGACTGGCTGTGGCCTCCAGGCAGATCCAGCCAAGCCTCCGATGGCTGGCCCATGGCAGCCCACACTTCTGGCCTCTGTGGGCCAGAATCTCTAACCATGGCCATGCCCAGCATGGTGCTCCTGCCTACCATTCCAGAAGATGCATATTATGTCTTAAATCCACATATCCCCCACAAAGCCTCCTATACTGTAAGTGTGGCTTGGGGAAGTGGCTGCATTAGGTGTATGTACTGCTAGAATGAGTGTGCTAATTGGTTTGGCACAGTTCTGGATGTGGATGATGGATTTACTGAGAATGAAGGAAGCTGCTCTGCTTCCTGCCTGCCATGCTGTGGGCTATCTTCTCTTCCACGATACCTTGCCTTGGAGCCAGCTGACTATGGACTGAAGAAACCGCTACACACTCTGAGGTAGTGTTTGCCTCCTCCTTTACCTTGTGGGGGTTGTCAGGTATTCTGTCTCAGCAACAAAAGATTGGTACAGTGCATCTTTGACCTGGCTCTACTGCCAGGGGATAGCCAATGGAGCCCACACAGGTCAGGAGGGGTCTTCTCTGCACTGCCTGACCACCTGGAAGCCAGTGCACATGGAGCAACCAGGGCATAGGATGGCCCCAGACTGCCCCTCAGGGTGGGAAATGCCCCAGACCTGGGATCCTCTTGGGCCAGTAGTGTAACAGGATCCCAGACACAGGCCTTAGTGATGATTGCACCTCTGCTCATGGCAAATGCCAACATGCTTGTTTTGATCTGCTTTTGCCTTGTATGAACCCAGGGCAGGACCACTGAGGAAGGATATGGCTATTTGGTCCTTGGTCAGGGGTGGGGTCTGGAGGACACAGGAAGAGAGATGGTGTCTACTTCACCAGCCTCTGGTTGCAGCCTCCTTCTGCAGCCTTAATCTCATGGCCCTCAATGACCCTACCACTAAGAGCTCACCCTGCTAACACCTCATAATGGAGGTCCTAGGGATCCCATTCTCAGAATACTCCACTCAACCCCTTGCCTGGTGCTTCTGGGGTGGGCACCTGACACATTTGCTGCCCCAGGACAGAGGCATGAAGAAGAATGGACTGAGGTCTAGGAGGGGTGCATCACCTTGGGCCAACCTCTGACATTTGTGTGCTGAGGACTCTCCCAGAGGACTCATGTGCGGGGCTGGGAGCCACAGCCAGGTGCCAGGGGTGGTGCCCTGAATAGGCTGGGGCTGCAAGCTGATCACAGTCCCTCCAGTGGTCTGGGGGAGAAGGAAATCATGAGGAGGGAGCACATCTGGGTATGCAGTGGACACGATCTCTGCAGGAGTGACCAGGGAGGCCTGAGAGGGCTCAGGGATTATAAGGGCAGCAGACTTGGAGAGGGAAAAGAACTCACATGGCCTACAGCCAGAGAGTGCGACCTTGCCCCATAAGCCACTTCTTAATTCCACCCCCCCTGTTATCAACAGCTGATGCTCACCACTTAGAAGGGGAGAGATGTCACATGGCTCAAGGTTCAGGTGGTCCAATTCACAGCTCCCTGGCTCCAAAGCAGGCTGTCACAGGGGAAGAGTGTGGTGAACGAATGATGGCAGCAGAAAGCAGAGCAGGGCATCAACTATGAGAGGAAGGGGCAAAGGAACAGGTATCACACCCAGGTCATGCTTCCAGGCTCCCCAGGAGTGTGCTGCCTCAGTCCCTAGAGGCTTCCTAACCCTAAGTTGACACATCAGGTTATGCAGCCTCACCCGTGGAGTTTGAACAAGAAAAGCAAGGCTACAGGCTCCCACTTCCAGCTCAGGCTGATCAGTAGCTCTTGGTGCTTAGGGCCCACTTCTGGGTGGCTCTTGGAGCATGTAGAGGCCTGCCAAGGCTCCTGGAACACAACTCCCTAGTGGTTTGGGATGACGCTCACATTTTTGTAGGTGTGTATAGTGGAAACGAAACCAAAATATTATCACAGGGCTAAGTTTGTTTTACAGCTGCTATGACGGATGATGGTACTTGTTTGGGTTCTGTGTAAACAGCTCTCCCTGTGCTTTGAGCACTGCAGCTTCCGCTCAATTTCCCTGGACATGAGGCTGAGGGCCACAGCTCTGGTCCCTCACCCAGCAGACATCAGTGGACTGGGGATCCCTCTGCTGCAGGCTCACCCTGACAGCATCTCCAAGCATGGGAGGAGGAGCTATGTTCCAATTAGGGTGGGCCCAAGGATAGATTCTGTCTCCAGGACTGCCCAGGGGCTCCAGTAGTAGGTACCATGGTGGCTTTCTCTGGATGGGACTCCTGAAGGTGGCCCTCCCTACTATAGGTTCCTTTCAGGTGTAGGACTCTTGGTCACAAAAAATCCTCAGGGACAGCAGAGTCCCTGACACCCACACCACTGCAGTAGGCTTCCTAAGATCTCATCCCTGGGTCTCCCAACCCCCAAAAGCTCCAGCCTGGTGGTGGGGAAGAAGGGAGAGAAGAAGAGACCTTGGCTTGTCCTCTGTTCCCATGTCCTCAGGGCTCATCAAGGGCATTTCACGGTTCCCCATCTCCATCTGTGTCCCTTGCACAATGTCCAATAACAACCACAAAAGATCACAGAGTCAGGAATGACATGTGCTGAGCTTAGGAAGGAGGGAAGTCATGGGCCATCCAACAGCTTTGCCATCCCCACTCTGGCTACCCTAGGACTGACTCTGCTGTGAGCCCATCTCCACCTTACCTGAGTGTCACAGAGAAGGGCAGCCCAGGTTGACCAGCCCAAGACCTGGTCCCAGGTCCCAGGCTGGCTGCCCAGCACAGCAAAACAAGCCACCTCTAATGGGGCCATGCTTCCTTTCCACAGACCTAGGCTAATCAGGCTCCTGTGTTCTGTCTCCAAAGCAAAGGCTGCTTTATCTGTGCCCACAGAACTCACTGCTTCCGCCAGGCGGACGGGTTATCTCATCTCACTTGTCTTCCTGTCTTCTCATAGATTGGATCCAGGTTCAGTTGAGAGCTCACTTACTGTTTACAGTGTAAACATAGGAGGTATACCGTGGGCAACCGCCAGAGGCATCTGTGTAAGTCCCTGTGGGCTCCTCCAGGGCACCACACTGGCCTGCGCCTGTTTCATCCCCTCAGCCATCTTGGTGACCAGGGTACCCTATTCTCCCCACTGCCTTGGTTCCCTGGGTCCTTCCTGCCTTTGGAGATGCACATGTCATCCTCAAGTGTCCCACTGTGCTGTGACAGAGACATGCATCTTCAGCACATGTTATTACCTTAGTTCACCATGTACCCTGCACCCCTTGAGGATCATGAATGTGCAGGTGCCACAGCGGCAGGTCTGTGGAAGGGCAGAGCGACTCAGCTGTTCATCCCTGGGACTGAGCCTGTGATGGAGGCTCAGCATACCTGGTGTGAAGTTAGCACTAAAGGACAGCCCCAGAGCTCCAGAGGCACAGCCACGTGGACTCTAGCACCAAGGTATGTCACACGGTGACAAGGATACACTAGCAGGACCCTGAGGGGCAGGGGATGCTGTCCAGCTGCAGCCTGGGGGAGCTCAAGGGTGGTAGCTGTGGCACAGGGATCAGGGTCCTAAAGGAAAGCAGGCCTAGGACAATGGCCCAACATGAGCATCAAGGGCCAGGCCAGGCTTGGGTTCTGCTGGCCAGTGTGTCCTATGCAGGGAAGGGGCCTGGGGTCTGAAGACCCCAGAAGAGGTTAGGGGAGGCAGGAGATGATGACACATACCAGGTCAAAGAAGCCTGTCAGACCTGACGTCCAAGAGCCAAGGAGGTAGTGAGCAGCCTGTGTCGTCTCACTCCTGAAACACTGGTGTGGGGGACACCCGACCCATGGAAATGCTACCTCTCAGCCTAGACTGAAACTTGGTGAGTATACCCAGAGCACCTCTGAGACCACAAGACCCAAGAGTCCCAAGCCTCATGCACATAGGAAATGAACAGCAACAAATACTGGGAGTTTTCAGCAGCTACCAGGTGGAGCTCAGCGAGGCACTATTTCCTCTGACAAAAACACAGCTTGACCAGAATAATAGTTCGTGTGTAAAAGTAAATGCCAGACCAGGGATATATCTCAGCCTGGCAAGTGCAAGTTTGTGACCACAAAACAAGTAAGCAGATACCCACATTGTGCGCAGCAGAGAATGTTCGTGTTTGTCCTGAAGACACACCCATGAGCATGCACACATGTGACGTATGTACAGGCTCAGGCCCTGCTCAGTCTTTGACCTCAGGACTGCTTGGCCTGGCCAGTGTCTCCAGGTACTCAGAAGTCCTGAGTAACCTCTCCTGGGGCTAAGGCCCCAACAAGACAGACAGGGAGGTGGGATGCTTCCCTGGAAAGGAGACTTCAGCCACCTTGGCCCCATCATAGCCTATCACAGTGGGGACACTTCCTGGGACATGACCTTCCTCGGACACCACTTTCCCATGCCAAGGCTCTAAATGCTAATAGCCTCCCCACTCCCCACCATCTCAGTGACCAGTAATAATTCAGAGGCCAGGGCCCATCATGCCCACCATGATGCTAAGCAGGCCCCTCCAGACATCCTGAGCAGGCTCTGGGGCTCTGTCCCCAGCCATCTGGCTTCATTCCCTGTGGCTCTGCCTTCAGCCTAAGCCACACAGAGCATAGGACCCAAGGCCAGGTGTGTCATGACCCAGGAATATAGGCATCTGTAATCTCCCAGGCTATAGGATAGGTCCCAGAATGGGCAACTCCCTCCTGGCCACTGATGACCCCCGAGGGCTGCTCGAGACCAGCACAGCAGGCTGACTGCCTGGCTCAGGGGTTCCTGACTCAGCTGCCTGGGGGGTCAAGGGCAGGGCCATGTGATTGGGACTGGGGACTCCTCCTCCCCAGGCACAGGGAAGGTGGCTGCTGAAGTGGGTGCTCTCCTTCCTTGAGTCGGGGGGCTTTTGTAGACCTTGGAGTGTGCACAGCCTCCCTGGCCAAGAGGGAGTGCAAACATGGGGGTGGGGGGTATGGGAAGGGTTCAAGGATGGAGCAAGCCCCTCCCTCCTCTACTTGTGCTGTGCCTGCTTTCTCTTCCTGTGGATGGGCCGAGCTCCTGCAGTAATTTCTGAGTGCAGGTGATGCAGGTAGCCCTGGGGCTCCTGAGGGCTCAGGTCTCTCCAGAGAGAGCAGCCCCACCATGCTCTGAGCTCATGCAGGGTTGCTCAGACTGGGCCCAACAGGAGACCAAGAGCATGGGGTAGAACCTAGAGTTGCCCTACCAGGGAACAGGACTGGGCAGGCACTGGACTTTTGGACCTTTGGTGGAAGTGGTGCCAAGCGGGCCCCTGGCAGAAGGAATAAATTTCCAGTCCCTCCCAGGAAGCCAGGAGAGGCCTTCTAATTACCATCATCAGGTAATTAGACTCTTTCCAGCCCAGGGGAGTGAGGAAGGTAATTAATGCCATGATGGAAATCCCAGGTACCTGGTGCAAAGAGAGCCTGGATCAGTCCTGTGTGCCCCTGAAGTCACCCATCATCATGACTGCTCATGGGGATCCCTGCATGGCAGCTGCTCCTGGCCCACAAGACTGGGTGTCTGTGCATATATGCAGGGTGAGGAGTCTATGTGCTGAGGACACTGTATGAGTGTGCATGTGTCTACATGTGCACGTCTGTGTGCGAAGCGGGATGTGGCAGGAGTGTACCTGTATGTATGGGTGTACATTGTGTCTGCATGCACTTGTTTGTGTGTACAGAGTGCATAGTATGTGACTCTGTACCACCTGAACCTGACGTGAAAGGCAGCCAATCTGACCCCAGGGTGCCAGGGCCACGTGGCCCTACCACATCAGCCCTGCTGGTCACACGACTGTTGGCACAAATATGAACCCCACATATGAGGTAGAGGGGTCTGAGGAGCACAGGGCTATGGGAGAGGAAGGACACAATATGCTTGTTTCCCCTCCTAGGGAGGAGTAGGAGTGTCCACTCCTAGGATTTCCAGTCAGCACTCTGCAGGCACCAGAGCCTTGTTTTCTGGGTGGTACATGACAGTGGGATAAGAAGGGACTAGGAGGCTTCACCAGGTCTCCAGGCACTGGGAGGAAGCATTTGGATTCAGAAATGGAGGTAGCTGCCAATTTTCTCTGAGAAACGATCTACCCAAGATTTTAAAAGTAAGATCCCCTCATAGGAAGATCTAACTACCACTCACCACCACACAGTCCTGTGATCATTACATCCTGAGTCATTCTTACACCTTGGAAGAAAATTCAGTTGAGCTGGGTCATGGCTTTCTTTCTTTCTTTCTTTCTTTCTTTCTTTCTTTTGTCTTTTTGAGACAGGGTCATGGCTGGCTTTCTTTCTTTCTTTCTTTCTTTTTCTTTCTTTTGTCTTTTTGAGACAGGGTCTCAGTATGCAGTTCAGGCTAGCCTTGAGCTCACTTTTGTAGCCCAGGCTGGTCTCAAACTCACACCAATCCTCCTGCCTCAGCTTCCCAAGTGCTGGGATTACAGGCATGCGCCACCACGCCCGGCTTTGGGTCATGGCTTTAGAACAGGCAGTGTCTCAGGACAAGGACAAGGCCCAGTTTCTGAGGATGCAGGGTGGGAAGACGGGTTGCTGCTATCTTGCTGGCCAGCTAGCTCCCCAACATCCTGGAGGATAAGGCAGGCACCCCAATACTGGTCACAGGCAGCAGCTGGAAACCCCACAAGCCTGAACCTTCCCTGCCCACATCAGTGCTGTGTCTGGGAGCTACATCAGACGAGGCCTGGGCAGTAGCCAACCAGTCCCAGCATCTTGGAGTGATGTTATCACTGCAGGAACATTCCAGAAGCAACACGCCTGGTGTTTGTTCAACTTCTGGCTCTCAAGCAGCACAGAAGCTCATTGGATGAGTCTGCTGGGCTCGCCTGGGAGCCATGTCTGTGCCTGTGTCCCACCCTGCCCACTGGGGTGCCTGGCCACAGACCTCCCTTTGTGAAAACAAGTCACACAGCATCTAGTTCAGCCTTTGTGGATGAGGCTATCACTAGCCTAGCACCCCAGTAGTGAACATGCAGCCCCAGGCTCTAGTGGTTCAGTCCTAGAGCCAGAGCTTGTGGGGCTGCAGAATAGATGAGGGCTGGTACTCAGCTCCCCCAAGTGCACTATGCCTCCCCTCGTGCACACCCAGGGGGCCCTCTGCCTGTGATGGCCTGGGGACCACAGACAGCCCTGTCAGTAGGGACCAACAGCCAGGTACACAAGCTTGTGAAGGGAGTTGGAACACCTGTCAGGCAGGTAGCACCACACCCTGGGACAGCCACAGGCCAAGGTCCCCCATAGCCCACAGGCCCCACTGTGTCCCCACCCCTCACTAACCTGAGATGCAAGGCAGAGGTCTCTGCTCAGAGCAAAACAGCAAGGAATCTCAGCACAAGGCTGCAGAGACCTGAGGGCCAGAACCCAAGGCTGAGGCCCTTCTCACTGCCCATAGCCATGTGTGCTAAAGTACTTGTCTCCCTGCCCTACCATAAGGGTCCCTGCCTGGACCCCAACACTTTCTCTCTGCCTCCAATGTCAGTGAGGGATAGGTGCTTTAGAAAATCCTATTGCCTACAATGCTCCAGACAGAGGACATCTCCAGAATGCCTTGTCCACCAGAGTATGGACCATGACTGCATTTTGCAGATGTGATGAGTTTTTGAAGTGGTCACATAGGAGACAGCAGCTGCCAGGCAAGCCAACTGTTCATCTGACTCAAATGGGCTATAAGACTATCCTGTTTCCCGCAGAGCTAGATTGGTGAGATGAGCTTTAGGAGGCTTAGATTCAATAGCCTCCAACGTCACAAGCTTCACTGGTGGCACACTGCAATTGCAAAACCTTTGATTGTATATGTATCTGCTTCCTCTTAGTCCAAAGGGAAGTATATTCTTTCCTGTTTTTTCTTTTTCTTTCTTTCTTTCTTTCTTTTTTCTATGCAACATTAATAGGGAGGTGCATGCCCACACACTGCACTCTATAGAATGATTGTGAGGACAATATGCAATATGTCAACTTTCAAAGA
>PVJA010015022.1:0-46168 GCA_004027025.1 Myocastor coypus
CTGCCCTCAGGGCAGGCTGAGCCGGCCATAAAAAATAAATAAACAAACAAACAAACAAACAAAAGCTCTGAAACAAGAAAAAAATAAAGTAATTCTTTTTTTTTTTTTTAAGAATTTTTTATTTTATTTATTTATTTATTTTTATTTTATTTAAATAAAGTAATTCTTAAAAAAAAAAAAAAAGTCAGCCCCAATCAGCCGGTCCTTGCCTTATCTGATCACTTGCTTGGTGGCTACTCTACAAGACGGTAGGACAAGGACAGCTTGTTTGGAGCTAGCATTTTAGTTTTTTTGTTTTTTTTTTTGAGACAGTCTCACTATGTAGTCCAGGCTGGCCTTAAATTCACTATGTAACCAAGGCTGACTTTGAACTTACAGTGATCCTCCTGCTTCGGCCTCCTGAGAGCTTATAGGAATGTGCCACTATAGCTGGCTTAGGGCTGGTGTTTTTTTTTTTTCCTACTTTTTAAAACTGATTATTTTCTAGTCAGACCTTATTTTCAGGCAAACAGGACATGTACATGATAAGAGTTCTATGCAATTAAACTCAGTTAAAGGCTTTACACTAAGAGATTTATAACCTGACAAAATGCACAGTGAGGTCAATACTGCATTTATGCCTTTAAAGTAATTTATTATGCATATAGCAGAATGAAGAATACAACATAATCCCTGCCCTTAAGTGTTCCCTCTGGAAAAAACACAGATAAGCAAAGCAAGGCCATAAACAAGCACAGCCACAGAAGTTCAAAGCACTCAGAGCAGGGAGAAGTCAGCTTTTTAAGTAGGAAGGGGGAGGGAGGGCTTGCACAAAAGACAGAGAAAGGGAAAGCAAGAGAGAGGGGGTAGATTGGAGCTGTCTGGCATGATTCCAGAGGTCAAAACTTGGGTGGCACATTCTTGGGCCTGCAAGCAGTTCAGTTCAGAATTTTCACTCATCTATTTAATAGCCATAAATTAATATTATGAATTGAAGTTTTGAACAGTAGGAAATCATAGAAAGTTGACTAATGTACAAGAGTTTGCAGAAGAGCATGGCAGGAAAGAATGTCACAGAGGAATAAAGTGGCGCAGGAGCTAAAGAATCCAAAGGATCTAGCTTTTGAGACAGAACTGGTGACTTTTATCAAAGCATTGTTAAAGGAAAGGCTGAGATGGAAGCTAACCCACTGGGGGAGAAGGGGTGAGCCTGCACTTGCGTGGAGACAGTGGACACTCACTGTAGACTAGACTAGCAATTTATGATACAGAGGACGAGGGGACAGGATAGTACCAGAAGAGTCTCCAGACAGTCTCCATGTTCTTACTCTGAGAAGCAGCAGCTAGCAAAAGTAACATGAGAAACACAGGAAACAGAAACAAAAGGGCTAAGTCACCCAAAGACTATAAGGAGGTATCACAAACACAGGCAGAGGGAAGTGTGAAAAACTGGCTGGGCCATCTCTTATGCTCTAAATCTGGTGGGGCTAAGTTTAGATGCAGACAAATTTCTAGGCAGGGGCACAAAGTGCACAAGTGCACCTAGGCACAGTTCCTTCTCAGCGAGACGCTGGCAGTCACATGACAGAGACAGTGGGAAGCAAGCTGTGGGCAAGGATTGTGGTTACTGGATGAAGTTGGCTGTCATCTGCAAACATAGCTCAACTGGACATCAAGCTTCAGCAATGTGTGTGTGTTTTTTTTTTTTGATCCCCAGAAACAAACTCAGGACCTTATGCTTGCCAGGCAGGCACTGTGCAGCTGAGCCACATCTTTGGTCCCCAACAACTTCAATATGATAGAATGTATGATTTGTGTCAATGCTTCTCACCAGCCCCAGTGTATGTCCACAAAAGAGCCATGTCTTTGGGCAGGTGATGCAAAGTTAGTGTGAGGCTGAAAGTAATGATAATGGAGACCTTTTGACTATCACGCTTTCTGGGCCAAGGCCTTGGGTTCTGCAGAAAAAAATCTGACTGTCAGTCATTGCTTTCACAAGGAGATAGGGTTAAAGAACAGACTGTCAATGCCCCCACATTCAAAGGGAAGAACAAAGCTGTTAATTAAAGCACTTTACATGGGAATCTCTCTGAGCATTCCAGGATTATAGGTAGTAAAACAATATACAAATATTCATGCTTTGATTAAATTCTATAGCCTTCAATTTTGACATATGCCCTTCCTTTCATCTAGAATGAAACAAATAAAAGACACATACATGCTTGGCTTTATGCATAATAGATAGGATTAGCAGGATTAAGAACCACATGATGTATACAATAAAACTATACAAATGTTTAAATTATTCAGCATTTGAACCTATGGCACATAATGTCATCCTGCTGAGTCAACAGAATTGAAAGAACCTTTTCATTATTGTCTTTATTCTCACAGTTACCTTATAGGTAGGTACATAGCTAGGTTTCTTCTAAGTCTAGTCAATAAGAGAAAAATGTCTTGCTATTAGAATAAGGAAAGAATTGTCTCCTTCTAAACTAATTTCAGGACTTTGCTTTAGGATGTCATTTTGAAATTCCTATTAGCATTTTATTTTTTCGGTATTTTAGGGAAGGATCTACAGCATGTTCAGGGTCCCACTACTAGATTAGACTCAGTGTACTGCCTGTTTACAGCCTCCCAAGAGCTGGGATCATAGGCACACACCACCATGCTCAGTCTCAATTGCCATCTCAGCGTACCCCATGGGTGGGGCCGAGATGGCAGGCCTGGGGATTGAACTCCTGGCTCCTATGCCTGCTTGCAGGTGCTTTAATCCACTGAACTATTTGGCCCACCCACCCCATTAGCCATTTTAATTGATTTAACAAAGATTTTTTTTTTCTCCTAAAAAAAAGTAAAAGGTCTTCAAAATTCTAACTTTCTGAAAACAGCTTTGAGACAATATCCAGTTGAGTAAGCCAAGTTATAACAGGGGAGAATGTGAAGACTACCTGCCACTTTCATTACCGTGAAATATTACGGTTTTGAAGGGTGTGTGTGTGTGTGTGTGTGTGTGTGTGTGTGCGTGTGTGTACACATACACACATGCCAGAAATCGAACTCAGGATCTCATGCCTATCTGGCAGGCATTATGTCAGTGAACTATATCCTTGGCTCCTGAAGGAGTTTTTATTCCAAAGTAAATGACTCAAATTTTTCTAAATAAAAATTACTTTTAAAACAAATTCTTTAAAATTCTGTGAAGACTATGTGGTTAGTCTTCTTCCATGATGTGAACAGAATGTTGTTTGTCTTGAACATCCAGGTAATACAAACGATGCATTTTGAAAAACATGTGACTTCAAGCACTGTATGAATGCTTGGAAATATGGTTTTGTTTTGTACTTTTTAAAGACTATGATAAGATCACACTGTACTTACACATCTCGTTCATTTTCCTCCTCCCCTCTAGGAGTTTGGGAGGTCTTCCAACTTTAGTGCTATGGAATGCTGTATTTTCCAAAATTGGCCACAGCAATGCTGTTTATGGCATCTGGTCTTTGAGAACCTCTCCCTATCAAAAGGTAGCATCTCTCTGTCTCTCTCTCTCTCTCCATTTATGTATTTGGTACAGGGTCTCACTAAGCAGCTCAGACTCATAGTGTAGTGATCCTCCTGTTTTCAGCCTCCCCAGTGCTGGGATCACAGGCGTGCAAGGCTAACACACCTGGACTTGGTTGCCACTTAATCTGTTGAGCTATCTTGTCAGCCTTCCATCTCTTGAACTTGGATGCGACTGTGTGATTGTTTGGTTACATATCATGCAGCAGAAGTGACACCTCATTACTTTCATGCCTAGGCCCCAAAAGGGCAGATGCTTATGCCTGGTGCGCTCGCTCTCTCTCTCTCTCTCTCTCTGTGCCTCTGCTTGTCTTAAGAAACCAGCCAGGCAGCTCCAAGAAAGCCCAAACCAATCCACATTTCAAGACCACATAACGAGGTCTACTCGGAACAGAACCAAGGCCTCTAACCCCTCTGAGACATTAACTAGCGGCCTGAAGCAACTTTCAAGTGATACTAATTCGCAACCTTTGAATCTCCCTAATGGCACATGTATAAAGGAACACAGAAAAGCCATTGCACTGTGAATTCCTGACCTAAAGAATCTTAAAGCATAATGTTTGCCTTCTAGACTACATTGTGACAACAATTTGCAAAACAGCCATAGAAACTGGAAGTGCATACACAACCATCTCCATTTCAGTCTTTTCTACACATCAGCAGAATTAACAGTAATATTCCATAGTACTTATGCATCATAAGTTTAGTTGTTCCTGTATTCATACATTCAGTTCATTTAGGGTCATTTGTTGGTAGTATCAAGGCTAATACACAGCTTCTACAGGCCTACCTGGACGTAAACGTCTACATTTCTACATGACACAAACCTATAAATCAGCTAATAAATACATACGAGACAATCAGAACAGTGCTAGGCACAGAGAAGCAAATTATTATCATCCCTGTACGCTCATTCTCTTCCTGAAATGTGAGACGCTCTTACAAGTTAAAACTGTGCCAGTATATCCCACATTTCAGACTTTAGATTATGGCAGAAAGCTGCACACATATTTGGCTATAGGATTATATCCCTAAAACCTTCCTTTGCGGGTGCACTTCACTGGTCCCACAAACTAGCTGTGTTTTTCCTTTTTTTCAAACTAGTTTCTTAAAAACCAAATTTGCTCAGTGGAGTGGCGGGTTCCACCACCTCCCGCTGAAAATCGCTGTGGCCAAGCCGTCTCAACGCTCCGGGAGATCGCTGAGGGTCGGACCCCCGCTCCCCAGGCCCTCTGCCCCTGTCCATCACGTTCAGCCCCATTTTCCTGGGCGAGAAGGGCAAGAAGGAGAGCGTGAGGAGGAACTACCTGGTCCGTGTCTCTCCACTGAGCGCCCGGGAGGCTCACAGCCATCTACTCCCACAGTTCAAAGCTTTAAACTTCCTAGCGGCTCCCAAGTTAGCTCCATCTTTCAAAGCTCGCCCTCCCCACGCCCGGCCCAGTCTAGCTAAACGTCGCGCCCGCCCAGTCCAAGGGATTTGCGGGGCTCGGGACCGAAGGATCGGAACCTAGGTGCGCCACCAGCCCTTCGGCCAGCCGGGCCCAGAGTCTCCCCAGGCTGCATGACTGCCCCGCCTCCGAGCTCAGGAGTTCACTCACCGGCTGCCTGGACTTCTCCGGACCGCCCCGTTTTGCGTCCGGCGGCCGGCAGGCAGGGAAGTGTCGTAAAGGCGGGCCCAGGAAACTTTACCCGGGGTAACAGCGCTACGCTTTACGGCGGTGGCGGCGGCGGCTGTGCGGGGTGAGCGTCTCGGCGGTGGCAGAGGCGGAGGCGACGGGGGTGACCGAGGGAGGAGTAGGGGTGGCTGAGGGAGGAGCAGCGGCAGTGGCAGCGGGGACCCGCGCGGGTGAGCCGCGAGGAGGGCTGAGAGCGGCCGCGGGTGACAGGGCCGACGCTGGGCCCTGGCCGACGGGAACCGGGGCGGCGGGGCGGCGCTGAGGAGCGGGGGCCCGGCGCGGACTTGGGGTGCTGCTCCGCGAGGGGCGGCTTCTGCCTTTGTTTCCCCGCCGTGCCGGCAGGCCTGTGCCCCGCGTCGGCGCTTACGGCCTCCTCTGTCGGTGTGTGTCGCTTGTAGGATGGCGGAGGTACCGCCTGGGCCTAGCAGCCTCCTCCCTCCAGCAGCACCTCCAGCCCCTGCGGCGGCCGATCCCCGCTGTCCGTTCCCGGCGGGGGCCGCCCCCGCCTGCTGCGGCGAGGACGAGGAGGACGACGAGGAGCACGAGGGCGGCGCGGGCCCGGTGGCGGCCCGGGAGCGTCCGTGCCCGCTCTGCCCGCCGCCGCCGCCGCCGCAGGACCCGCCGCAGCTCAACGGATTGATCGGCCCCGACCTGCGACACCTCCGGGCGGCCGCCTGCCTCAAGAGTAAGGTCCTGGCTGCAGCCGAGGCGGCCGCCGCCACCACGGCCACCCCACCCGGCTCCCCCCCAGCGACTGCCACGACGGGGCCAGGTGTGCGCACGGGCGACACCACCGCTCGCCCGCCGCCTGCCCGCGCGAGGACTGCGCTCCCCGGCTCGGCGGAAGCGACGGCCAGCGACCCCGCGGCTGCCCGCAACGGACTGGCCGAGGGCGCCGAGCCCGAGGACGACGACGAGCAGGTGCGGCTGCTGTCCTCGGCCCTGAACGCCGGCTGCAGCCTGCGAAGCCCCTCGGGCAGGGAGGTCGAGCCCGGGGAGGATCGGACGATACGCTACGTCCGGTACGAGTCCGAGCTCCAAATGCCCGATATCATGAGACTGATCACCAAAGATCTGTCCGAACCCTACTCCATTTATACGTATAGATATTTTATCCACAACTGGCCACAGCTGTGCTTCTTGGTAAGTGGACGCAATGGAAAGAGGGTGAGCCCAGCCGAGACGCAGGCCACGGGGCAGGGAGTGTGAGGGCCGAGAGTGGCAGTGGATGCGCCCTGCGTCTCATAGTGCTAAAGTGCGAGCACGCGTTCCTAGGTATTTAATGGAACTGTTTTGAAGGTAAGAGCTCTTGATCTGGATTGCCTCGAGACTCCTAGAAAGGCAGCAAGCCTCTACGATGCCTGTTTCTCTGGGGGACTATGGAGGGGGGGATCCTGTTTATATTAGCTTATAACCACGTTTAACCGTCGTTAATTAGCCTCCCTTTCAGGCCTTATTAATCTCTCAATTACAGTGGTAATCAGGGAAGAGTGTGAGCATGAACATGTTTTGCTGAACATGCTTGTCAGTAAACTTGGCTGTGACCACTTTGGAGAATTAAATCTTCGAAGCATTTTCAGTAATTGTAGAAGGTTTCCTTTTATTTCAGCAGGACAGTTAACATTTGTAGCCAGCCTGCTTCCTGGGCCCCGTGGCAGAAGGTGCTTTTAACTTGTGGTTGCTGAAAGAGTCCTGAAAGTTGAATAAAAGACTGTGGAATGTGAAATTGTTAGTTTGTCGCTTCTTTAATTTTTTAAGAAACAGGTCATAGATATGCTTAAACACCAGTATTGTGGCTACTGTGGCGATATAATTGACAAAATTTACCTACATGTAAATTAAAGAGTTGAGAGATAAACTGAATAATTTTTTAACATAATATTAGCAGTGCCAGTAGTTTCTTTACAGTAAAATTCGCCCAATGTTAGTCTGACTAAATAAAACCTTTAAGTATTGGTTGCAGTTATATGCTTTCATTCAGTTTGCTGAATTTTATTAATTGCTTTTAAGAAGTATTTTATAATGGGAAGAAAAAGTCTACCACTGTTACTGTTTTACCATTGACTTAGTTGCACTTAGTAATGCCTGCAACGCATTTTGATGCTAGTTTAAAGCTGTCTTTCTGATTTTGTAGCTTGGTGATATTTGCAAACATAAACTAAGTGTTATAGGTAATGGTAGTTTTACTATCTTGTTAATTTTGCTTGAACTTCAATTTAGTGTTTTCAAACTGTACATACTGTTTTATGTTCTAGAAAACATTGTTTGGAATTCTTAGCATTGTATCAAAGTAGAAGTTCTAAGACAAATTTCTTCAATAAATATTGAAAAATGTTACAAATGTCATATCAAATGCCATTGTAATTGCTAAAAAATGTAGATTCACTGTAAGTTATCCCACGGAAGTATATAATTGTGTCACATTTTAAATTGAAATAGGAGTTTTTCTATCAATTTCATGGTATAGTTTTGTATCCACAATGGTCAGCTTCTGAGTTGTAGGGTTAACCGAGGTCTCTCAACTTGTCGCCATTTTAGACAAATAAACTTAATGTTAGTAGATATTAGTTTTGATTTTACGTAAATCCCTCCCAATTCACCATTTAATTTATACTTTATTTTATTTTATTTTATTTATTTATTTATTTTTATTTATTTATTTTTTTTTTTTGTCTTTTTTTGAGACAGGGTCTCGCTATGCAGTTGAGGCTGGCCTTGAGCTCACTTTTGTAGCCCAGGCTGGTCTCGAACTCGTACCAATCCTCCTGCCTCAGCCTCCCGAGTGCTGGGATTACAGGCGTGAGCCACCACGCCCGGCTACTTTATTTTAATTGCCAATATTTAGCATTAATTTCTGAGTAAAAAAACATTAAGTGCTTAATATCTAGAAATTGAGCTATGCACAGGTAGATGGTCTATAAGATTTACTAGTGCAAGTATTAATCTGGAGATCTTAAACAGGAAACTAGTAGTTAACCAGCAGAGTTTATTCAGAAATGGGTCCTTTATGTTAATTTGCTTTTTAGATTTGAGTTTCACATAAGCACTCAATTTTTTAAAAATACCATTGTTTATGTTTGCTTTAAGTCATGTTGGAAAGACTCCTATGGATAAAGTAGGCTCGACTTTCCCTCCTCTCCTGTGGGGGAAAAAAGAAAACTAGAGTGAAAAAATTTAAATCTCCAGATACTTAGTGGCAGAGAGTAAAGGTAAGATCCAGTTCTCCAGGCCTTTCATAATAACAAGTAAGAACTTGAAAAATGATATATCTTTGACCCATTTTGTGAAACCTATTGTGTCACAAAATTACCTTCACCAAGGGGCAGTTTGCCACAAAAACATGAGTCTGAAAAGATAACCCTCCAAAATGTTTCAGTTTTTCATTCAGAAAGCTATAATGGGTCACATGTAATATGTTACAGAATTGCTGGTACTTGATTAACAAAGTTAGTCACAATCATCCTAATAATATAGCAGATGTAAGAAGTAGGTGAGAGTATAAACATGAGGCACTGTCAGTTACTCTGAACTTTACCTGTTTAGACTTCATAGTACTTTTTTAGTATTAAAAGTGTTTAAATTGACTAGCAATATAATTTAGAACTTGTATTTATTTGTTCTAAATTTAACTTCCTGTTTTCCTTCTGTTTTCTGTTTGTAGTGTCCTTGAATTTTGGAATCTCTGTTTTACACAATTTATATTCCTTACTATTTTATTGACCAAGGGCTTGTAGAGTTAGTCTTAACCTTTCAAAGATTTGTTTTAGATGTGTTTGAAAAAAACACATAGCATGAATTTCAAAAATCTGTGCCAAAATTTTTATTTGCAAAACTCCTTAAGTGCTTGAATGATGTTTGTAAATTTATTAGCAGTTTTTTTATTAGCAGTTTATTAGAAGAAAATTTACTGTTAGCCTTGTTTACTAACATTTTATTAATAACAGTGCATTGAGCTTTTATTTTTAGATGTGTACAACTTAATCTTTGCTACTCCAGTTTCTTAATTAGGAAAGCAATCTTCTCTTAAGAATTAACTGCCGGGTGTGGTGGCGCACGCCTGTAATCCCAGCACTCGGGAGGCTGAGGCAGGAGGATCGGTGTGAGTTCGAGACCAGCTTGGGCTACAAAAGTGAGCACAAGGCCAGCCTGAACTGCATAGTGAGACCTTGTCTCAAAAAGACAAAAAGAAAAAAAAAAAAAAAAAGAATTAACTAACATATTTTGCTTTTTACTTCATGATCAAAGGACAAAGATCTTTTTAAATTCTTGTCTAATTTCAAATTATTATCTAGTTACATGGGGTTTAGTGGTTTAAATTTTTCCTCTTTGGATGGTTTTATGAACTATGAGGTGTATCTGTCTTATAGGGTTGTATCATAGGTATATATATAGTATAACTGAGTTCAGGCCAAAATTGTTTTCTGGCTCTTTTAAATATGCCATTTAATCTGTGATGATTTTGCATATGTGTATATATGTATATGTATAAGTAAATACACATAGATATATATTTGGAGTGATTTATTTTCAAATCAGAAAGTTCTGTTGAGATATAATGATTGCCTACTGTGCTTACAGCCCTGAGTTTAATCCCCAATACTGGAAAGAAGGAATAAAAGGTACTGTCAGAGTAGAGTTGTTCAATCCAGCATCTTTTGTGTGTATTTCATGTCTTAATATGGAAAGAACTTTAATCTTAAAAAGAAAGCAAGTTGGTTTAGTGTGATTTAAATGGAAAAATAGGAAGAGAGTTTTGTTGACATAATATAGAAATGTCTGGTAAATAACTGTATAGCTTGATGAATTTAATAGTCCTTGGAAAGATTTTTTTTTAAACCTATTTTAGATTTGTGTGGAAAAAGTATTGTCTGACCTAAAAAGATTCCATGTTTTTTTTTTTTTTTTTTTTTTACAAGATAAATTTATGGGATGATAGACTAAAAAATGTTACAACAAATTTAGATTAAAATATGTACTAGGTATAAACTATACTTTGGTTTCTACTTTTCTTACCCATTACTAATTTTCTTTATGTTGTACTAGGGGAAGAGAAGAGAAAAGTTAGTTTATAGATTAAGAACTACTACTTTTGCTAATTAATGCATTAAATGGATATATCTGTCCAAATTTTGTTAGAAAACTTGTTGGAAATTTTGAAAAACATTTGTAATGACAACACTGGAGATCTAAAAGAAAATGGAAAATTATTAGCATTTATTTTAAGAGGCAGCCTTTGGAAAGCTAATATTTATAATAGAAAGCCAAGGAAATCAACATTTTATAAAAAGCTCTAATTTTGAGTTCTAATTTTCTGAGAGCTTTGTGACATGACTTCTTCTGTATATAAA
This sequence comes from Myocastor coypus, assembly GCA_004027025.1. Classification (NCBI taxonomy): domain Eukaryota; kingdom Metazoa; phylum Chordata; class Mammalia; order Rodentia; family Myocastoridae; genus Myocastor; species Myocastor coypus. Next base: position 10,565 of record PVJA010015022.1, read on the forward strand.
TATCCTACAAAATTAGATTACCATATATTTAGTTTTTGTACTATTTCAATAACAAAACTTATTTTTTTATTTTTATTTTTTATTTGAAGTACAGGGGATTAAACCCAGGGCCTTTACATTGGGCTATATCCCCAGTCAGCTTTTAACTTAGGTTTTTAAATTTTGAGGCAAGAGGGGCTGGGGAGATAGCTCTGTGGCACAAGTGCCTGCCTGGCAAGTGCAAGGTCATGAGTTTGAACCCCAGTCCTGTAAAAAACAAAAAAAATTTTTGAGGCAAGAGCCGGGCGTGGTGGCGCACGCCTGTAATCCCAGCACTCGGGAGGCTGAGGCAGGAGGATCGGTGAGAGTTCGAGACCAGCCTGGGATACAAAACTGAGCTCAAGGCCAGCCAGAACTGCATAGTGAGACCCTGTCTCAAAAAGACAAAAAAAAATTTGAGGCAAGGTCCTACTTACATTAACTCAGCCCAGCTAAGTTACCCTAGCTGGGCTCAAACTTGTGATCTTTCTCCCTTCAACCATTCTACTCCTACAGTGCTAGAATTATAAGCCATGCTACCAGGCCCAGCTATCAGAGTCTTTGAATGTAGCCTAAGGAATAACTTATAAGCAGTCCTTTTCCTGAACTTTTTACATATACTTAGCATCTAGGTGTATCACATCTTACATTTATCTCTTATTAAAGGTTATAAAAACTTACTCTGTGCTGAGGGGCAAATTGTATAACCTAATGAATAGGTTTTTTGTTGTTGTTTGTTTGTTTGTTTGCTCTTTGAGACGGGATCTCATTTCATTGTTCAGGCTGGCCTTAAACAGATTATGTAGCACCAGGCAGGCCTCAAATTCAAGGAAGTCTACCTGCCTCAGCTTCTGAGTACTGAAATTACAGGCTTATGCCTCCAAGCTGGACAGGATTTTGTGTTTAAAATAATTTTTTTCACATATTTTCCCTTCCCAAATTTTAGGACTTGTTGCAAATAAATGTCATTGTAAGCACCTCATGCATGTATAAAGTACTGAATATCTATCATGTGGAAATACTGTCTTTCTCCTTTAGGCTTAATAAGCATAAAAAATTTGTGTTCTAAAGAATATTGAGAAGTCTTTAAAATTAGAACATTTTAAGAAGTTAGGCATTTAGATTTCTGAAAAGTGATTGTTCTCTTGCTAGATTTCTCTTTCTCTTCTTTCAGAAATGATGACCAGTGATTGATGACTGTTTTCCATGGGTAATTGCACAGTATATTTTTCATAACTGTTTGTTTATTTTTAAGGCCATGGTAGGGGAGGAGTGTGTAGGTGCCATCGTTTGCAAGTTGGATATGCACAAAAAGATGTTCCGCAGAGGTTATATAGCCATGTTAGCTGTGGATTCCAAATACAGGCGAAACGGCATTGGTAAGAAAAATATTACTTCACTCAAAGGATAAATAAGTTATTTTCAATTTTGTGCTTTGAAACAAACTTACATGTAAATATGTAGAAGTGAACTTGAAGGTAAAATAAAATTAAGGTTTTTATTTTTAAAAGTTCTTAGAGGGCATTATTTTGTTTTCAAAATTTTTATTTAAACCAGATTTTTATTAGTACATGTCTGGGGTGCATATACATAACATACCTTCATCTGTTTTTCATCCTCTTATCCTCCCTTTATTGTTTTGGATGTTATCTTTAACAAGTAGATGATCAATTTTCAATTGTAAACAGTTTATACATTTCTTTTCAATTATTCTATATACTAGAAGAAGTATTGCAGTTTTTAATAACTTTAAGAAGGCATTCAGTTGGGTTAAGTGGACCACAATGAAGCCAAAGTTACATAGTAATTATTAACATTAATTACTGCTGGTCAAGAAACATCATGTTACAGTTTAAATGCAGCTTCTGGGAGGAAAATTGATTATTTACTATTCCCCAACTCTTTATATTGACCCTTTCTGGGATGTCTAGTTAATCTTGCACTCATGGTTTATAAAAGTTATTAGAATCTGTGGATTTTTTTTTAATAGCATGTGTTTAAGCCCTTCTTGACTCATGTCCATCCTATTAGAGCTAGGAATAAAATTCTCCCAGGTGACTGAAGGAACCAAGTGTTGTTCAGGACTTATTGGGTCTTGTCACAGTGGAGGATCAGATGGGTAGACACATCCAAGAATTTGATGTGTTTATGTTTAGTGAGTATTCATGAAGCATTTGATCCTAATACTAATACTCAGTTATTAACAATTGTGTAATTTATAGTTTTTTAAAATAGTTGTTTTAAAACTAAATTTGAATGTTGTCTTTTTCACACAGTCTTTGATCTCATGAGAAGTCATAAATATATTTAGGCTAGGTTCTTTTTTTCTTTTCTTTTTTGTCTCTTTGAGATAGGGAGGGTTTCACTATGAAGTTCAAACTACCCTTGAGCTCATTCTGTATCCCAGGCTGGTGTTAGCCTTCATGCCTAGTGCATGTGTGTGGTAGAGAAAGAGACAGACAGACAGAGAGAGGAAGAGACAGACAGACAGAGTCTCACTATGTTGCCCAAGTGGCCTGAAACTCCTGTGTCCAAGTGATCCTCCTGTCTCAGCTTTCTACTAAGCTTTTTCATGAATTGGGATTATTTTCCAGACCAAGTATGAGTCTTTCATATATTGGAAAGAGCTGATAAAAACTTACTAAAAATGAGGGCCAGTCTGATAGCTCAGTGGATGAAAGTGCCTGCTTAGGCAGAGTGCAGTAACTGGGGTTTGATTCCTGGTATACCATGCCAGACCTGCCTGTGGGGTGCACTGAAATAGCAATTGAGGCTGGGCATGGTGGTGTATGCCTTTGATCCCAGCACTTGAGAGGCTGAAAACAGGAGAACTATGAGTCTGATCTGCATAGTGAGACTCTCCAGACCCTGTTCTAAATACAGAAACAAAACAAAAGAAACCCCACTAGAAATGATAGGTAGTTTATTTGGCTAGTTCACAGGCCATAAACCAAGTGTTTTAGGATGGTATCCTGTATTTCAGACATCTTTTGAATAACTCATGAGATATAGTTTCAAAATAATGTTTAAGCTAAAGTAGGTCTTTTAAATAAATAAAATAGGTCTTTTCAGAAACAGATCTGGCAGTGTTTTTCCTCTTGCTATACAGTATCAAATACAGGTGACCCTGATAGGATATATTTTCCTAGACATTTACAGACAGACATACCTCAGACATTACTCAAAGTACCACACTTCACTGTGCCCCACCTTACTATAACGTTGTAGAAGCCAACTGAGTGTCTTGGTCCACCTATAGACAAAGCAGTTTTTAGGAAGCTGTCCTTATACTTTTTTTTTATGTGTTTGGTACAGGGTCTTATGCAGCTCAGACTCTAGTGATCCTTCTGTTTTTAGCCTCCCCAGTGCTGGGATTACAGGCACGCACTACCATGCCTGGCTTCATTGGCTGGCTCAGTGCACCTGGGATAGGGCCAGTGTGGCATGTGGTGCCAGGGACCAAACCCTAATCCCTGCATGGGTCTAAACAGGTGCAGGTGCTAGTGATCAAACCCTAGTCCTTGTGCTTGCGTGAGCTCACTTAGTCTGCTGAGCTGTCTCTCCAGCCCTCTTGTCCTTAAACTTTGTATCCAGAAGTTGTGAAGAGCTTTGGCAAGATCATTACAGGTTGTGTAGTAAGTGCTGGCAGTGTAGAGTTTAAAAAAAAAAAAAGAGTTCTGGCTATGCCATATTTTGCCTCCCCCACCCCTTTCAGCAGGAAACAGTTAAAAAGAGCTCTCAGTTTTTTTTTTTTTTTTTTTTTTTTTTTGTGGGGCCAGGGTTCGAACTCACGACCTTGCACTTGCCCAGCAGGCACTTGTGCCTCAGAGCTATCTCCCCAGCCCCAAGAGCTCTCAGTTTATATCCAGGTTTTTTTTTTTTTTTAATGGTGTTAAGAGTAACTGCATTTGAGAAACAACCTAACAGACTTTTCCGTGCTTTTTATGAATTTTATAATTTAAGTTCTTTAAGGGGCTAGTTATGTTTTATATTCACTAATAGTCAGATCTATATTCTAGGTACTAACTTGGTCAAGAAAGCTATTTATGCCATGGTTGAAGGAGACTGTGATGAGGTAAGTCTTTCTAAACGGTTAATACCTTTATTCTTTCTAATATTTGTACTGCAGATTTCATTGCGGACTTGTTACACAAATGCAACTTTTGGAGAAAATTATATTCTATCCATTTTTAGCCTGATACATGGCACCTGTTTGTAATCCCAGCTGTTCAGGAGGTTGGGGTAGGAGGATAACAAGTTCAAGACCAACCTGAACAACTTTGTGATTTATTGTGACAGATATTTTTATGAAAGGACAGACATATAACTCAGTGTAGAGCTTGCATAATGTGAGTTTATTTCACAGAATCACCCCTCAAAAACACACATGCACATACAAGTTTTGGCCTAGAATACATTTTAAGATAATGGAGCTTAAGCTTCTTCAAATGCAATGATGTAATCTTAAGCATTTTTTGCAAATAATTGTTATTCATAAGCTTTGTTATCAGTCAAATCATTCATGGTAGATCTTATCATAAACATATAGCACAGGTCAGTTCTTATTACAAACCCATGTATCATTTGCTTAAATATTGTAGAGCCTTAGTATCTCTACTACCCACCCAATAGCATTAAATCTTGGTATGAAAAACATTTCATGGTTGAAAAAAAAATCTTGAGCTTTAAATAATAAGACCATCAGTGACCTTTAAATGTGAAGCTTTCTGAATATTAATATAAGACCATCTTTTCAGCTTGCAAGGCCTGATGGTAGGTATAACTATATTCAACAACATGGTGCTGAATAGATACTGGTGGTGATTGGGAATGTTGACATTTGCTATTGAACAGTGTAGAGCAAAAGGATGAGAGATGTACGGACATGAACAAGGAGTGAGCAAATGGTGAGCAAGGAAGAATAAAGTTGCATTGTATTCATAACTTTATGTGTACAGGAATACCAGTGATAATTATGTTTGCTATTGGAGAGTATATGTATCTTAGAGAGTTCCCAAACACATGAAAATAACTAACTTTTCCAACAAATTGACCTTAATAATTTGTTTTGGTGACTTGTGTTAACGGAGTTTTGTGGTATAGCAGGTATCCATGGTCATTGTGTGAGTATGTGTGGTGTGTGCATGCATATGCGTGCATGTGTGTTTGCTTTGTGGTACTAGGGACAGAATCTAAGAACTTTGCACTTACCTGTATCCCTATGATGCATGTGCACACACACATATACATACACTTTTTTCTTTCAGGACAGGACCTCATTAAGTCAATGAAGCTGGGCTCAAATTTTTATCTTCCTGTTTCAGTATTGCCGAAGTTCGGTATTACAGGGGTGTGGTGCTATGCCCTGTTTCTTCAACCATCTTTATGTTCTTCAACTCTGTCTGCCTTTCCTCCTGTAGCTAATATACATCTTTCTATTTTTTAAACAAATCTTTATGCACATATTTTTTTATAAAAGTATAATTTTTTTTATACAAATGAAATGGTTATCTTGCCATGATACTTTTTTGTTTGTTTATTTGTTTTTTCTATGTATGTATTTGGTACAGGTTCTCACTATGTAGCTCGGCCTTGTAGTGATCCTGTTTTCAGCCTCCCGGACACTGGGATTGCAGGCATGCTCCACCACACCCAGACTCATTTAGCAGCTCACTGATCCCTGGGGACAGGACCGGGGATCTAACCCTGGTCCCTGCAGTTGCCAAAGCAATAGTCCACTGAGCTATTTTGCTGGCCCTGATACTGGTTTTTTATTTAACAGTAGCTCATTGCATTTCCATGTTAAAAATCCAAAGTTTATTGCAGAATATTTCTTTTTGGCATTTTTTAAGTTATCCTAGGGTTTAAAGGTATATAATTTTACTCTGGATAATTCACAGATGGTGAAAGGTCTTGCATTGTTTATTGCTTTTAGTATCTGAAAGTACAATATGCAGAAACACAAGTCATTTACATGACTGTTAACTAAATTTAACTTAATTGGACTGGAAAAGCTCAGGAGTGTGAGACTCTAGCTTTGAACCAAGTCCATACTGGTTTAGCTCATCTAAAGGAGAAGTCGGGCTTTACAAAAGTTTCTTAATAGTTTGTAAAAAAAATCTTGGAGTTCATAGACCATATTTGCTCTTCCACTGCTACTGAGTAGAGTTGTTTGTAGTGAACAGAAGGCTTTTAAGGGCAGGGAATATTTTGTTCCTGTGGTTAAGCCTTTTATGAGTTACCTGGTCACTACCTGTGAGGCAAGCTGTGTGTTTTACCTTTAGTGATCAAATGTTTATCTACTGTTGGTTTTTGAAAGTTTGAAGCCATGATAGCTAGATTTTGATGATACTTTTTTTTAATACTTTGATGATACCTTTTTAATATTTAGGATAGAAAATCTGAAATTTTTGGAAACATTCTTTGCTATGTGTGGTGAAACATGCCTGTTATCCCAACACTTGGGAGGCTGAGGCAGGAGGATGGTCCTGCTAGAGGCCATGCTCTGCTCCATTGTGAGTTCAAAGCCAGCCTGAACTATCTATAGCAAGATCTCTTCTCAAAATAAAAAGAATGGAAATGTTATTTTCATTGTGGGCCAAGAAGTCTTAGGCACCATTTACACATTTCTGTTGTATGATTATTAGGGTGGATTTTTTCCTACAGTTTGAGTTACCTGTGCATCTGGATTAGAGAAGTTTTTTGTTTCCCCTTCATTGGGGGGACCTTATCTGTATCCCCTTGTTCAGATAAATTATTTGTTGTGTGACTGGACATAGGTTTACTTTTAAGTTGTATGACAAATCTCACAATAGTATGTTGCTGCTTCTTCCTTTATTACTATATCATCCAGTTTTGTTTGGTTTCCACCCCTCCACTAGGGTGAAACTTTATTCACTGTTGGATTTGTTAGCTCCAATAGCTTCTTAGTTGTTCTCTGCTTTTTAAAATACAAGTCTTAAGACCCTGTTCAATACCAACAGTGCAATACCAAATTTTCTTTTATTTTTTCTGGACAGAATCAGTTATTCCTGCTTTTTTTTTTTTTTTTTTTTTTTTTTTTTTTTTTTTTTTTTTTTTTTTTTTTTTTTTTTTTTTTTTTTTTTTTTTTTTTTTTTTTTTTTTTTTTTCCTTTTTTTGTAATACTGCACTTTCAGTGCTTGAGCCTTAATCACAAGACAGGACAGACAGGACAGAGATGCCTTATCTTATTTGTTGCTGTATTCCTAGTAGTTAGTGCAGCATAGGGTTCAGAAATATTTGAATGCTGGCGAGATGGCTCAGCGGTCTAAAACACCAGCTTAGGCAGTCTTAGACAACCACAGGGACCACGGTTCAATCCCTGGCACCACATGCTGCCCCAGCCCCAACACCCCAGGGCAGGCTGAGCTGGCCATAATGTAAAAAACAAAACAAAACAAAAAATCCATAGTATTCTTTAAGAACTAGATTTTAAGAAAGAATCAAAATAATGTTGTAACATAAATTTAATGTATATTGTACCTGCACAAATAAAAGCCCATTAAAAGCTGAAATAAAAGAAAACTTAGAAACAACAAAAAAAGAAATATTTGAATGGTTAACTGTGTTTCTAACATGTTTAGTATCTGTTTAAAGAAGCACTTTGAAATTTGACTTGTGTAATTAGTTGTTTTGCGTTTTTATAAGCTTTCTTAACACAGTAATAGCCTTATTTTTGTACATAGTACATAAAAATTTAAAAGCAAAAGGAATCTGAAGAGTTAATGACTTTTCTTTTTTGAGACCTGGTCTCTGTATAGTTCAGACAGTTTTTGAACTTGCTGTGTAGCCCAGATTGGCCTCAAATTTGTGACCATCCTCCTGCCTCAGCCTCCCCAAATACAGGTGTGTGCCACCATGTATGGCTACCAAATTGTTGAAATGAAGTTTGGTTAGAAAAATATTATTTTGTTTAGAATGCATTGTTCTGAGGAAAACTTTGAAAGTACAGTGTAATTCTCTAAGAGTATAGTAACATTATAAAACATTAAACATGTGATTTAATTTTTATTAAATTAGGCCATCTTTTCTTTCTTTTAAAAGTTCATAAAATGTTGACAGTATCAGAAAATCATTTGCATAAAGAGGGGGCATACCAGGAATTGAACTCAAGGCCTTGTGTTCACTAGGCAAATGCTATACTGACATTACCTTCCTATCCCTAAGAAGGATTACAAAATTATATTCTGTATGTGCTGTTATTTGAAAAATGCTTAAAAGATACTGGTGTTTTTTGTTCGTATATCTGTGGACCTATTAATGGAGATACATGTATATCTTATCAATTTTCACATTCTGTTTACCTTATTTGTGATTTTGTATTGTGTTTATGTTGTCTTGGTTGACACTAGACTTTTTTTTTTTTTTTTTTTTAATGTATCTGGTACAGTCTCACTACACGGCTTGGACTCATAGTGATCCTTCTGTTTTCAGCCTCCCCAGGGCTGGGATTACAGGTGGGCACCACCACAGTCTCTGTGCCTGGCTCAGTGTACCCAGGAGTAGGACTGGTGTGGCATGCAATGCGGGGATTAAAGCCACTAGACATTTTAACTTGAAAATAAATTAAGGCAAAATTAGTAGCCAGAGAGTTGAAATGCAGGTTTTTTTCCCCCATCCCCAAATAATGTCCTGATCTATTAGATAATCTTGAGTTTGCCTTACTATGATTTTTGCTAGCTTTTTATGTCAAAATCAGACCTGTTAAAAGTGTCTCAGTTACTTTTCTCGTATTGCTGGGACAAAATACCTGCCACCAAAATGAAGGAAGTAAAGGTTTATTTAGTTTCAGTTAGTAGAGATTTCACTCCATACTCAGCTGGCTCCAAGGCTGAGTTGCATAAGGCAGAGAGCAACATCTCACTGGGGCAGAAAACAGCAAGCACGAAAAGGCAGGAGCAGTGGCAGTAATGGCAGAGGTGATCCTCTCTTCTTTCTTTATATTGCCTTCAGGCTATCTGCTCCAGGGCTGATATAGCACTCATATCCATAATCCTAGCATTAGATCATGAATTAATAACAAACTCTAGAAATCCACCCATTGATTGCATAAGGCTTTGGGGGACAACTAGACACAAATCATAACAAACAGCATAAGCTGAAGATTTAATGAACTTTCTTGCCATGAGCAGTGGCACACCCATAAGCCCAGCAGTCAGGAGGCTAAGGCAGGAGGATCACCATAAGTTTGAAGCCAGTTTGGGATTCAAGGCCAGCCTGAACTATGTAATTGTTTGAGACCCTGTCTTAAACCAAAACAACAGCAAAAAAAATTTATATTGGGCATTGACCAAAAAATTATCAAAAAAAAAAAAAAGAAAAAAAGGCAAGTAAAATGATTGCTTCATACATAAGTAGCACATTTGTCCATAGGCTAATCTGATTTGACTTTGTTACATCTCTTGTATGCTGTGGCTGCTGGTTGTGTAGTGGCTGAGACAAGAGTCTCAGGTTTTTTTCTTAGGGGAAAGAATAAAGAAATGCAGATGATTTGAATGTTTCTTGATTGTAATTTCTAAAGTGTACCTGTATACCTAAAATAATAAGCCCATTTGATTTTTGTGTATTTTGAAGTAAATTAGAATGTTGACTGATGCTGGTGACTGATTAGCATGATTAACAGGACTTTAGATTTTTTAAGTTGTGGATATCCTTAAATGTTTATCTATGAAGATTTGGAAACTGTCAGGCTTTTTAAAAAAATTTAAGGCATGAAAAAAAAATTTTAAGGTATGTTTACCATTACATTAATATTCAGAGGTAATTAAGATCATAATAAAATGGAATCAAAATTTCTTAATGAGATTTAAAGGTGTAACATATGACTTTGAAACATTTTCAGCTGAAACTGTCATTGTTTATTTAGTTATTATAGTGCTAGGACTGAACTGGGGACCATTTGAATATCAGGGAAGCACCCTTACTGATGTAGCTGTTAATTTTTGACCATTTGTAATAAAAATATTTCTCTTTTTGAGACATCATAATAAACATAGCAGACTACTTAGAAAATAGATATAAAATCTGCCACTTTTCTGGCCTATGCATTTTGATGTTTTGATGTGTTTTAATATATGCCTTTGTTATTGTTACTATTGTTTGTGTTTGTGACAGGATCTCACTATGTAGCCTTGAACTTGGTAGGTAGCCCTAATGGACCTTGAACACTCGGTTGTCCTCCCTCAGTCTCCTGGAGTGTTGGGATTAGACATTTACCTACATGCTAGCTCATATTGTTAAGTTTTTTTAGACAGTTTTTCCTGTATAGTACTACACTCTGTGACCTGCTGCATTTTTTACAATTTGCCTTCCCAACAGCCTAACTTGCTTAATTTAATGCTACTTATTTCTATCAGTATACAGGTAATGGGGAAAGCATTTTTTTTTGTATTCTAGACATAAAAGTAATGGTCTACCATATTTTGTACTTTTTTCATATTTTGTACTATTAAAAGAATGCAGTAATTGTTAGCTAGATTATTGGTAACCAAAGAGACCTAAGTTATTTTTGGTTAAAATATATTCTTTCCTCCATAAAGTAAAAGATGACTTTTTAGCTTTTTAATTATATGTGCTTATTATTATGTTTTTGTTTTTAATAATTATATTTTTAACATTTTAGATTTCACTTGAAACACATTTTGACTGTGACATATTGGCTGCTAGGTTGACTATAACCAAGTCATTTTTTTCTAGTCTGTCATTTAGTCTGTGCAATTTGATGTTCTTTTTTTTTTTTTTTTTTTGTGGGACCAGGGTTCAAACTCAGGACCTTGCACTTGCCCAGCAGGCACTTGTGCCTCGGAGCTATCTCCTCAGCCCCATTGATGTTCTTTTGTAAAAAATATTTAAAAACTTAGTTGTTTATTCAGCATATACCAATGGAAGGGAGGGCAGCTATATGCCAGACAGTATGTGGTTAGCTTCTATGGGCATGCCTGCTCTTCCAGGACTTGCAAACTTAGAGCATTAAACATGCTGTCTAAATGGTAGTGGTTTGGTTTATCCTGAATAATGATTTGTTGGTAAGAGAATCAGTGGAATATCACTCTTAACTCTTAGAGTCTGTTAAATAGAATTTAGCTTTGTCAATTTTCTTTAGAACCAAAACATTCTTAGTTGTTTGTTGGCTTCCTCTGTGATAGTTCCATGATGAAGAATAAAAGCAACTTTAAGGTGAACTCTTGAGTGTAAACCCAGATAGTCTTGTACTAGGAGACTTTAACTCATTAAGCATTAAAAAGTAGTGACTTTTTTTCCTTCTGGCATTGTGTGTGTGTTTAGTAATACATTGATCTCTTTATTTAGAAAATATGAATATGCCAAGGGAATCTTTATAGTAACCATTATGTAATTTTTGTTTAATTGGACTTTAATTTGTTAGGATGCTTATGGACTACGAATTTAACTCTTAATTAAAGTTGAGTAGTGTGTTTGTATGGCTCTAGATAGCCTTAAATGTGCTGTGAATACGTTAGATTGCTAAATATTAATGATGGACTCAGATCCTCTTTGTCCTTCCCTAAATAGATTAGCTCTTCTATTTGCTGTTTATTTCACTCTGGAAAACAATCGCGAAGTACAGAAGATTGGTTACTACTAAGCTCGAGTCCATGTTTGGACTTTGCTCGTTTTCTTATGTTTGTTTCGTTCATCTGTGAAATGGAGATGGTCATATCTTTATAGAGTTGCTATGAAAATAGTGACATTAATATGTAGTGCATCATTTTAAAATTTGTCAGTTCTCTTTTTACTTCTATGAAATTAGTTGCAAGTTTTGCTCTGTTTCAGCTTATTGTATGTCATTAAATTGCCCTGATATAAGATTTTAGCTGTTAGGTGCTGACCTAATAACACAATTCCAGGAATTGCCCAAGAGTATTGTTTAAAACTAAAATCTTGTATTATACTGAAATGTTCCAGAGTATAATATGATATGAATCTAGGAGACTTTGAATTTCTTAAGGTCGTAGAGAAGTTGGATTTTAATTCTTAAACCAACTTGTTGGCTGTGTAGCATTTTGGTTTCGTTTGATTTGGTTTTGTTGTACATTTTGAGACAGGAACTCACTATGTAGTCCAGGGTGGCTTTGAACTCACTTTGTAGGCCAGCCTGACCTAAAACTTAGAGAAATCTTCTGACTCAGTCTCCCAAGGGGTAGGATTGCAGGCATACACCACTAGGCCCAAATAGAGCTTTTAATTTTACTTGATCCTTGGCTTTTGTTTGTTGGTCTTTTGGTTTGGTTTGGTTTGGATTGGCTTGGTTTTTGGCAGTTCTGGAGATTGAATTGAGAATTTTGTGCATGATCTATCTGCCTGACCCCTTATTTAATATTTTATTTTGAGAGAGGATCTCACCATATTGCTAAATTACTCAGACTGGACTCCAACTTGTGAATCTCTTGCCTCAGCTGTCCAGATCCTGAGAGTACACCTGTGCATCACTATGCCTAGTTGATCCTAATTTATTAATTACTTGATTTTATATCTTTGCAGGCTTAGGTGTAGCATAAAAGTTGTTCTTAGGAGTTAGTTGCACAGATAGTTTCCTGTAGATGATACTTTGTGTACTCTGACTATTAAAAAGCATAGAAACACTGTCATTTAATGTTTTTGTAATGTATGTCATATAATGAAAGGTGCTGAGGACACACTGAGTTAGTGAATATTTAAGACCTTTCTATGCACCAGATGGTATGGTAGGTATAGAGAATATAGCTGTTGAAGGAGGTGTGTGTTGTACTCCATAGTGTTTTCTCACCATCTAGGAGAGCTGACCTTCATCAGTTGTTAAAGTATTTCAAGGAGTAGTTTAGAATGTTGTTGGATAGTATAAAGGAAAAGGAATATTCTACCTTAATCTGACATAATAAGCTAAAGTCGTAAGTGAGTTGTATAGAACATCTCTAGACAAAAAAAGCTAAGGAAGGAAAGATCAAGGTGGATTCCAGACACAAAAAGTTTGGTGCTGAACATGAAAACACAGAGGAGAGAGACTTAGAGAAAAACTGCCAGCAGAGAGGACAACAGAGACTGTATCTTAATAAAAGAGGCTGTATCTTAATCTTCTGGTCTCATTGGGTTACTTTTAAATCTTGGACTTTTATGCTTCGCATCATTCATAGAAAATGGGAAGTTCTTGACTTAGCATGTTCTTGTAATTACAATAGGTATTACTGGAAACTTGGATTAGGATATAATATTAATGATAGAAAAAAGAGAACCAGTTGGAGAGATGATACAGGAATGGGGGCTAGCAATAGTTTCTGCTTCAGTGTTGATAGGTAAGTAGAGAGCAGAGTTCAAGATGACTCTTAGGTTTCTACTTTGAGTCATTGTTTTGGTGGGATGGAAGTCCTGCTTTCTGAGTTAGGGAATTGCAGAGAAAGAACAGATTGTGAGAATATGATAATTTTTTTTCTTCTTCTTCTTTTTGAGACAGGGTCTCGCTCGCTATGCCTTAAGTTTACTTTTGTAGCCCAGGCTGGTCTTGAACTTACACCAGTCCTCCTGTCTCAGCCTCCCAACTGCTGGGATTACAGGCGTGCACCACCATGCCTGGCCTGAGGATATGATAATTTGAGGTATTTTTTCTATTTATCATATCTGTTCAAATTCTTTTTTTTTTTTTTTTTTTTTTGGCTGGCTCAGACCCACCCTGGCTGGCATAGCATGTGGTGCTGGGAATCCAACCATGTTCCCTTGAGCCTGCCTAAGCTTGCCAAAGCAGGTGCTTTAGATCACTGAGCTATCTTGCTAGACTCTGTTTGAATTGTTGTCAGACTTTTTTTTGTTTGTTTTTGTTTATTTATTTTTATGGCCGGCTCAGCCTGCCCTGAGGGCAGCGCTGGCGCAGCATGTGGTGCTGGGGATTGAACCGCGGTCCCTGCAGCCGCCTGCAGGCGCTTTAGACCACTGAGCCATCCTGCTGGGCCCCGTTGTCAGACTTCTTAAAGATAAAATTAGGAGAGCCTCATACACTTTACTTGGGCCTTTATTCATTTGTGCTTAGCCATTTATTTCTCTGTCTAAATACCTCAGAGTAGTAGCTAGCTTACTGTGCGGTAAAGTTGATGAGATTCAAAGGCAAATAGACCCTTAGGAATTGGGATGATGGGGTCGAGTCTTTTCATAAAGAGGTAGAAATAAGTTTTAAAAGACATAGTATTAAAGAGTATCAGTTCTCCATTTTCATTGCCATTAGTGTGCTCATATTTAAAAAGACTCACAGAAATTAATCCTCAGGTAGGTTTTAGTATCAGTAATGTCTAGACCAGTAGTTGTAGTCCCTCAGCCAGCACCAATACCTTGTGATTTATAGTGATGCCTTGGTTTATATATTTGATTCCTTTCACAGTTCTGGTTGCAAACTAAATTGTTTACTAACTGAATCAAATTGAGTGGCTAGGTTCAATATTGACCTTAGGGGAAATTTGATTTTGTTCATGGAAAGTTCATTTGGTTTTGTTTGAAGGAAAAATTGCGAAGTGCAGTCATGGAAAGAATGCAGTTTGTCTACTTGAAATCCAGATACTCTCTCTCCTCAGAAACTATGGTGGGGCTCAGTAATCTCCTCACATGACTGTGATATACCTAAAAGCCTAAGTATTCCTAGACCAAGCTCAGTAAACTTCTTCTGCAAAAGGCCAATGATAAAATATTTTAGCCTTCATAGAGCATAGGTATTTGCAATAATTGCTCAGTTCTGCTCTGTATCGAAAAACAGCCATAGTCCTATAAATACAAACAGATTGGCATGACTGGTCCAGTAAATCTTTATCTGCAAAAGCAGACAACAGTTATATTTGGCTCTTGGTCTGTAGTTTACAGATTTTGGTGTACACTAGACAAATATGATAGTTGTCAAGATAAAGAATAATATTAATGAAAATAAAGGAATTAGAGGTCAATCTGAATAGTTTTAATAGTACAGGTTTACTTTTAAATCTTTTTGTTTTCCTTTTGTGATCTTGCTTTCCTCTGTTTTAGTATAAAACAGACATTCTTGTTAAAAATTCCAAATATCACAAAAAATTCAGAAGAGAAGATAAATCCCTAGAGATAATTACTGTGACATTATATTATTAGTACTGTTTTCATTGTCAGTTTTTAAATAAGTCAATATGTAGTATGTTTTTCTTAAATATTAATGTAATTTTCTTTCATTTCTTGAAGGTTGTTTTGGAAACCGAAATAACAAATAAGTCTGCTTTGAAACTTTATGAAAATCTTGGTTTTGTTCGAGATAAGAGGCTGTTCAGATACTATTTAAATGGAGTTGATGCACTGCGACTTAAACTGTGGCTGCGTTGAGAAACTGACATCGAGGAACAACTTCCAACCACACAGAGTCGACCTTTGCATGCAATGCAATTTGTACAGAATTGCTTTGCAGGTGGATTTAGTAATTCCCATGCAGTTCTTATCTGTCAGTGTCTCATTGAGTGTCGCACAATATTTGTTGCACTTTGGCATGGCACATTTGTTCTGAATTAAAAGAGATTGTTTTAAACTTCAGAAGTTCTTTTGGTACCAGCAAGATGTGCCAGTTGATAGCCAAGATTTGTTGATTTGCAGTCTGCTGACAATGTCATTTACATAGTGACCATTTTATCACAAAACCAGTAAGTGGAACACAGTTTGTTCCTTTAAAAGCCAATGTAGATTGTAACAGTCTCTGAGTGTACTAACATTTTACACAAAACCTGCCATAGTTTTCTGAAGGGGATGAGGGAAAAGTTTCAATTTTAGGTTTTACTTTTTTAATATTAAATTTTCCTTGAATATTGGTACCTCAGTGATTAGTGAATGAAAAAATGTAGGGTGGGCTATGTCTTACAGTGAGTAAAGATAATTAAATTGCGTCTGCCAGTGCCTGTGTACCTGAGTATATTTGTCTTCATCTCTAACTTTTCAGTGCATGCTGTCTTTTTTTCTTTTCTTTATGGCCTTTGCAAGCAGACTTGTTTTTATTTAAATTCTAAATTTGACAATAAATTATTTCAGATTTTTATAATTTGGATACTTTTTTTCAGGTGACAGAGATTCACCTTAGAAGTCCCTTCTTTCCTTTCAGTAAGAAATTGAATCTTGGAAAACCTTTGAGAAATGGCACAAGGAAATGAGGAAGGTTAATGGAGCAAGGAATTGCTGGGTTTTGGGTGCACTTTTTTTGAGGAAACTTTTGGAAAAGAATAGAAAATTAAATTGATACAATTTTATTTAATCAAAATTACTGCAACAGCTTTTAAAAAGTAGCTAGACATGTTTTCCACTTGATTTGGATTCACATTGCTTCTATTTCTTAAAATGCTTCACTTTGGTTCATGGTCTTCAAAATAAATTTGAAGGTGCATTGTATCCTCTTAAGCTCCTTTTATTTTCTTTTCACTGGTCTGAATAGATTCTTGGAAAAAGCTTTGCCTTGTTCCTCCAGAAGAAAAGAAAAATCTTTTTTTAATGAGTTCCTTGGGTTTTCACCCACCATGTTTATGTTGTGATTTGATTAATTGGTACATTGTAACAAATTTTGAAGAGCAGACCTATGGTGGATAACTTATTTAACTGGAAAACCTAAGTACCCATAAGAAAAGATTTATTCTCTGTGAAAAAATATTTTGTAGAACCTATGTTGTTGCTGTTTTCATTTGAATATGCTTTACATCTCCTCTAGGATTTGGTTTGAACTTTTGTGGCTATAATTACTGTATTTTCAAAAAACCCTACCTCCATTAACAGTTAGTAAAAGCCCCTTTTCAGGAAAGTTTGCTTTTTTTTTAAAAAAAAAAAAAAGAAAGCTGCTCTTTGCTCAGTATAGTGTTTTGAAAGTGAGCATGCTAATTACTTTTAAAATAGAGATACACAGTTTATATTTGATGAAATAAAACCTTCCTGCTGTAGTGGGATCATTTATAATTTATTTTAAAGAAAACTTTTTCTTTCCATTTTATATTGCTCTTTAAAATTTAATGGGAAGAATACTGGGTTATCAGAAATGTGATAACACCATACTCAGCTTTTCAGCTGACTGTTCTTTTATCTGTTTTTAATTAGACTTCACTGGGCTCTACCACTTAGAAGAATACCAGTCATAGTAATACTTCTGTTATTATTTTTAATATGAAGGAAATAAGCTAAAACAGTATTATGTCATCAAATTTACTTCACCCCTGTCTATTTGACTTGCTGGTTAATAGGTAGTGATTGTCGATGAATACACATTTACTGGACTTGAAAATGGGGACAGTTATGGATACTTGTTAGATTATTAGTTCAGATCATCTTTGTGTCAGACTATCAAACTATCACTACTGATCCTTACCCTCAGACTTGCTGGATCAGTTATTACCTGAGCATTTGTAAACATGACCTTAACTGTGTCATTAGAAATGCAATGGTTGTCATATTGTTCTATTGGTGTATGTTGAGTGTCAATGTATGCCTTATGCCTTTAATTGGATGTACAAAAGTTATTCACTTAAAATTTTAATCTCTAGCATGATAGTCCAGCACCAAAATTAAGTCCATCCAAGTTGAAATGTATCAAACATTACTTTTAAGATTTGTTTTTCTTACTATCAGCTTAAAATAATTTCATTTATAGTTGATAGTGTGTGGTCACTTGGCTGAAACTGAGTAAAATTGGTGCAACTTTCTTCTAATAGGGTGCTGCCTCTATAAGACTGACTGTACTATCCACTGACACTGGTTTGGCACATGGTACTGCTGAAACTTTTACACATGCTACCATGAACCTATTTATGTAGTATTGAAGAAGCTTAACGGGTATACTACCATTTTTGATGTGTGGGCTGACTATAATTTTCCTTATATTGGAATGAAACTACTTGCTCTAGAGAAGTTCACAGATCAGAAACCAGACAGTTTTTTAAGCCGAAGCCAGCAAAATAAAAAGAAATTACTATTAAAAATTGGTTTTAATATTTTCTGCCTTCTCTTTTCCACATTACCTTCTCCATTTGCTTGACAAATCTGTGTAAAAGGAGTTTGGCACATTTTAACTTTATGTTGCCCTGTGTTACAGTATCAGCTGACATGTGTAAGACTGGATGTGTATGTTTATTATGGTGTCTAAAAATAATGAAATTCATCACTTTCCAGGAGCATAGATAATGTCAAGTTGGTAATGCATCAGAGTGAGTTTTCATTGCACAATGACACCTCTCTAAGGTTACAGGGCTTTCAGGTTTGTAAAAATATAAATTATATTGACATTAAATATGGGTTGAGTATAAAGTATCACGTGTATCTCAAAATATTGGACTGCTGTTTGATGACTGGATTTTACTGCATAATTTTCTCTTGTCCTATATCCTTTTGGAGAGAGAGATTTAGTGGGGGTTTGAAATGTGCAAGCTGTCTAAGTTGCAGTCAAATAAAATACGGTTATGTTGTGTTTGCTTTTTTTTTTTTTTTTAAGATAAGTTGTGTGCATTTTGATTGGATTGTTTTGCTTTTTACCTACTTAGGAAAACAAGCAATCTGTTCTGTTCCTCAGTTCTTGCCTTCTACCCAAGAGTTATTTGAAGAAGTGATAAAGTTATCATTCTGCTTTTTGTTCTGACAAACCTGATTTTAAGTAATTATTCACCTTTTTATGAGCTATCAGTACAAATAGGAGAGCATTTTTGTATGCTTAGATCAAAAGTTTTTTCTTTGTGTTATAATAGTATATTTCTAAGGGCCTTTCTGTTTGTTTTTTGTTTTGTCTTAAGTATTTTTTGTTGGCACAGTGCCTATACAAGTGTTTTTTTTTTTTCCCTTTGACACTAAGAAGAGTTTTTAAAGGTCTGTTTGCCTCATTTTTGTGAGACACTTAAGGAGTAGTTATGCATGTTTCAAGACTTTGAGAGATTAGTGCAGGGATGAAGGGTTCTATTTTAGTCATATGGTTGCTAAATTACTTGCATCGTACATAGCAAATACTTTGCTTTTCGTAGTAATGTAAAACTTCCTTAATTCCACTCGTTTTTATTTGAGTCTTAGGTGGAATTATGTGCAAGTGTTCCTAAATTCAGTCTACATAACTGCCATAAAGTTAATACTAGTTTGCTTGTGCACCAGATTAGTATGGTCTATTAACCTATAGGCTAGAGGTGTAGTGATGACCTTTTTATGAACTTTGTGAGATACGAATTTTGAGAAATACTTCATGGTAATGTAGCACAGTTGCACTTTTTATGACAGCAGATAAACTTTGCAGTATGTTGCTGCTGGTCATGTAGTTCCTAAGCTCTTAAAGTGTGATTAGTAAGTGTGATTAGTATGGTAAAGTGTGATTAGTATGGCTGAGGGACTACATTTTTAGTTTAGTTAAAATTAGTTACATGGGGCCATTGGACAGCATATCTTTAGACTATGTAAAAGTAGTAATAACAGGAAAGTATATTTTATATGGGCTGTATTAAAAACACTAATTTACTAAAATATGAAAGTATCACAAAAACTAAGCAAACATCTAGCTGAACTAGTAATATTAGGCACGGCGTCCAGCATCTTCTTCCCCTATTAGACCACCCTGTTGTGAAGTAGCTGCCAGGGAAAAGCCTCTGTGGTTTTACTGTTGGGAGATCTCTGCTCTGCATGAAGTGCATATTCAAGTTGTCATTCTTTTAAATTTAAAAGGCGTTGTGTGGGTGTCCCATATCATTTTTCTCATTCTAAATGAATTAGAGGGCCTTTCACTTTTAAATGAAATTGGTTTTTTTTGTTTACCTGGAACAGACATTTCTTGTATTTGTACCTCATACCTTTTATTTTTAATTCTGGAGATCACTCATGCTGATGAGGCCGAAGGCAAGTGTCTGTGTTTAAGCAGAATAGATTAATTTTTTTGGTGTTCTAAAGCCAGGAAATATACCCTTCCCTCTTGCCAGTCATTTGGTAAATTGTAATTCATCAGAACGGCTGGCTGGAGTGGTCACATTAAGCACCTGGCCAGAAGGGTGCCTAGATACTTGGGGTGGCTTGTGAAGAGCTTAAAAGCAACTCAAATGTCTCATCATCGTAGAAAGGACTGGAAATAACAGGGACCCCTGCATTGGCAAACTTACCTTCTACCACTTTAGGAATTTATAAAGTGTGAGTGTTACAGTGAAGTAATTTTCAGTGTAATTATGTTTTATGATGCTAAGAAAAGCTTATTTTTATGACTGCTTTGTTCTATGAATATATTTCAATTTCTACGACCTCACTTTCTCTAGAATCTGTACATTTTATAAATAACCATATGCCAGGGGAAAGACATGACTTTTAAGGAAATTGTAGAAAGACATTTGTTGAATGGATTTGTTACATCTTAAAAGACATTCATAGCCTTTCTGATCCCATTGATAAGAGGGTATACTAGTGAACATGCTTTCATTTAGTGTGGGATTTGTATTCCAGGAAGTGCATACCATCATTTGTTCATTTACAGCTGTGATATTTGTGTGTCCTAATGTTCACTTTTCATGTCAAAGAAGTCTTTTTAAAAAGCCATCAGGTTGCACAAATTGCAAAAAAATACTTAATTTTTTTTTCATGTTAAATCCTTGAGTTTTATTTACTGCAATTTAAATACTTTACAGAATTAAAGTCTGGAAATACTTTATAAAAATGCACATATGTTTTAGGAATGCAGTAATTCCCATTAAGCAAAGTATTGCCAATCTTAAACAGTTGCATTAAAATCCAGTGCCTTGTGAAGCTTCTCAAAGTTCATATGTAATTGCTAAAATTTGTGTTTATGATTCAGTTCCTTAATATGTAGACTACTAAGCACTATTATCTTTTGGACCAGATAGCCACAGTTGTATGTGGTTATTAGTCTATTTAGGGGGCCTGAACTTAACTGCCTTAAGCTACATTTGCTGCCTTTAAACTTGGGTACCTCCCCACCCAAATTATGGCTATAAACTGGCTGCACAGTCAACTAGTATTATACCTGATTTAATTGTGAATGCAAATAAAATTTGTTAAGTCCACAAAATACTAACTAGAAAAACGCAAACTCAGATTTGTCTTTGACCAGGACTATTTGGTAACTTATAATTCAGGTAACATCTAATTTGTGTGAGCATTGTGTTTGAATTCCTATGGATAATTTTTTCTTCTTTACATTAGATAGATAATTGAACATTTAATTTTTTTCATCTTGATGATGCTGGGCAAGTTTCTTAACCTCTCCTGAGCTTTTAGTGATAACTACTTGTTGTAAAGTCAGTTTTATATGAATACCTTAATGCTTAACCTAGTATGTCATAAATAAATACTATTATTTTACATATAATTAGTATATTTTTCCAGAGTTTTGTAGCACTATTTGAATGGCAAAAGTAATCAGATATTGGATCTTAAAGTAGCCCAGATTGTAGGAAGTAAAGAGAAAAAACTTGGTGTATCTGTTGTGGAGAATTTAAAAAACAGAAGACTGTAATGAACCATCTGTGCACTTCTCAACTAGGCTTAACACCAGGACCAGTCAGGCCCCATCCTCCTCCATGTGATCCAGAATAAGTATCAGAGGTACCTTAAGTGGTAAAATTTCATTTTTAGGAAAAAGTACAATATTATTTCACACAATAGTCCTATAATTAATGCTCTGATTGTAAAGACTTGATTGGTAACATGAAGGTATATTTAGTATAAGCATGAATATAAAAAAGGCCACTGTGAAGCTGATAAAAGATTTCTCTTTCAAGGATAACTAAGTGATACAGGCATGCTCAGAGTTCGTGGGAAAGTAGAGGCAAAGTTTGGAGAGGAGAAGCTGTCTTGCATAGCCCAAGTACTCTGTGTTTTTCTGGACACATAAAAATTGAGAGAAAAATGGGAATTGATAAGTTGATGGAATTGCCAACAGTGACTAATAAGAGCAAGTATTGAGTTTTTTGTTTTTGTTTTTATGTATTTGGTGCAGAGTCTCACTGCGCAGTTCAGACTTGTAATGATCCTCCTGTTTTCAGCCTCCCCGGTGCTGGGATTACAGGTGTGCACCATCATGCCTGACCTCAGTGGCCAGCTCAGTGCTCCTGGGGGTGAGACTGGTGCAGCATGTGGTGCTGGGGATCAAACCTTGGTTTCTGTGCTTGTCTAAGCAGGCTATTAGTCCCCTGAGCTATCTCACCAGCTCAGTGTTGAGGTTTTTGTTTTTTTGTCTTTGGCTGGCCTTGAGCTCACTTTGTAGCCCAGACTGGTCTCGAACTTGCACTGATCCTCCTACCTCAGCCACCCAATTACTGAGATTACAGGCATGCACCAAGTGTTGAGTTTTTGAAGTTCGATCAGCAAGACAACAGGAAAGATAACAAAGTGAGCAAGAGAAAAAACAACCAGTAGCACACAGTGTGTCCCAAATTTTTAATAGAGATGATTAAACATGAGAAGATAGATGGTAAGGTGGAACAAAGATAACCACACATCAGACAGCATTGATGGAGGAGAGGTATCAATGGATTCAGGGTATGTTTCACTGCTGTTGTCTCACCTGGCTGACTCCAGGAATGCGGAAAATTCGGAGTTGCTTTTATGAGTTAACAGTGCAGTAACACTAAATTATGAGCTACTAGATTGGGGTTCTCAGCTAGGGACCCCTGTGTTTCCTTTTATGAGAGCACCAGAGTGGAGGTTCAGCAGTGCATCCAGATGGTCTTGCACAGCCTAATACTAAGGTAGGGATCACTTCTCTGACCTGATGAGAGGATCATTTGGATGTTAGTATGTGACCTATTTAGTTTGAGGTGGAAAAACCTATGATTAGTGTTCTTCCCATTCCTAGGGGGATGTTTGAGTAATAAATAGCATGTAATTAGATTGTTGCCTTCATTTTCAAAGCACTTTACAAAGATTTGTTGAGAAGGGTTTGCATTTTGTAAGTAAACAAACCAATATTCAGAATTACTTAAATGGCAGAGTCTCACAACCAAGATGTCTTCCATATCAAAATCCTCCTAAATCTCAATCTGGTTGTCTTTCCATGACACACCACAGTTGATGAAATCCAAAGAGGTCTAAGTGAAATACGTATAATTCTGTTGAATGAATTCAGACTTTAATGAACCCTAATTTATTTAAACACAGTTGTTTTTTTTTCCAACATAATATTTAAATACACTCAGAATGTTCAGTAGGCCTAACTTGTAAAAGTCCATTAAAAGATTTAGGATTAAGTAGATTTTCTTAGCATTTAACTGGCTCCCCAGTCATTAGGTCTGTATTAACATTCAAGGAGCTTGGAACTTCTTTCTTTTTCAGAATAACTTTATGTGTGTGTTACCTTATTCTGTAAAAAGTAAATTATCAAATTTGTATGCATTTAATTTAAAAATTTCTAAGTATTCTGTTCTAGGATGTAATTGACACATTAAGTAAAATTTTACTTTATTAAATTTTAAGTAAACCCATGAACTTATTGTAAGGGAAAAAGTGTTCATGAAGGGAGAACCTACCTTGATTTTTAGCCATCGGAAATCTAGTTAAAATATGTAATGGTACTTAATGCTGTGCAAGAGCAGGTCATAATATTTTGTTTATAGCAGTTTGTCTGAAAAACTGCAAATAAGATATTAGTATGTGTTTAGCTTTTTGCTAGAGGCAAAGTCCTATTTGATGTGGAGTCTCATGTATTAGTAATGTTAAATGCTAGCTTCAGGCAGAATGGTAGTGCACAAAGCCTATGCCATTTAACACTAGACAGGCCAGGGGGTCTGTGAGAATAAAAGTTGTTTCTCCACTTATAAGAATGAGAATATGAAGTATTTGCCTTTCAAGATAGTGGTGTGTATTCACTGGAGTATAACTCCATCACAGTAAGGTTTGTTCCACTGAATTTGTAAACTGCTCAGAAGAATACGTGAAACAAGTAAACTGTACTAGTACCATAAAATAAATCTTTATCACATAAACGACAGAGTGCTTTAGTGATAATCACATAGTGCTTTAGTGGTACACAACAGAAAGGAGTTAGAATTAAAATCCTTCGAGTTATCAAAGAGGTTACCTAGCAGATAACTTGTCTGTATATTTTTTCCATCCTCTGTTCTTACATTTTGCATCAAACTACAGTATGTTTCTCCTGTGAATGTTTTACGTTTACATCTTAAGGTTGTACATAGTGACTGTGTCCAGTTATTCACTAACCTGCTGTGGCCCAAACATTTGTGCTGGACACCGAGGAGAGAACCAGGCTCTTGAGACTCACAGATACACCTTGAAAGACAGGTAGCTTTTCGTACTAAGCTTAGCCTTTACCAATGGGAAAATATAGTTGATGTGTGTTTGCATTTGTTTGACTTTTAAATGCAAAGCATTGAACTTCCTTTTGAGGTTAGATGACTGTGAGCCTCACTTTTTTATTTGCCAGTAGTTTAAACTACTTACCAGTCATATGTTTGGATACCTGTGAAGGATCCCTAAGGTACAGTCTTAATTTCTGACCATCTCTCCTGGAAAATGAATCTGTGCCTAAGACAGACAGTGCTAAATCCTGGGGTGTAAACACTGGAACTAAGATATCTGCCTGCACCAAAGGAGATGTCTAACTTCCCACCAGAAAACAGCAAAGCACCTGCTATGTGTCAGACATTGCTCCTGGCATTGTAGAAGAAAACAGATACTCCTTTCTGGCACTATCATATTGTCTGTTGGTTCAAGGCAACAGAAGTCTAAGGAGAAAAGGAAAAAGTGTTCATTGAAGGCTAGTGGGACCCTTCAGGTTATCTCTATTTGTGGAGCCAACCGTCTCTAAAGTCTAAAGAGAAGCTTGCAAGCACAAGTGTTCAGATGTATGATAAGTGAGAAGGCAAAAATTGAAGAGTATTGGGAAGTCTCCCTAGAAAAGCAATTTAAAACAACAATAAATGCAAATATGACTAACAACTTATTGATCATAAAAATTGTAGCATCTCTTTAAAATATTAGAGGGCATTGATGAATGCTAAAGACTATATGCTTGCATAAACAGCAAAGTGAAGACCTGGAGTGAAGTACCCTTTCTGGAATGAAAGCTGCAGTACTACCTGCTGGCAGATTGTCTTCAAGCCAGCTTTTGTCCTCCCTTATGTCCAAGGGGAACTGATTTCCCTAAAGTTAAGCCCCTTCTCAGAGCAGCTTGTACCCGTGGCCTGGTTGACTAAAGGCATACCCCAACTCTGAAGGGAATCCTATTGCCAGAATACTCCATGGGCTGCTGAGCCTTCACTGATTTCATGTCTCAGCTCCAACTTTCCTCTGTCCAGCCCTGCTTCCTATGAGGAAGTTTCTTTTATGCTGATCTCCAGCTCTGAATGCTTCTGCAGGCACCCTGCTTGGAACACAGAACATGTGTAAAAGACTTAGCCTGAGCCCTTTTTCATGAATACTGCTACTACTAGCCATCTTTGTGTTTCTTCCCACCAAGGACAAGATGGGATGTAGTAGGGCTTTCAGGAAAACCAGAGCTGCTGCCACAGTTGAGGCTGAGAGGAGGGCAATGATAGGACTCAGCCCTACCAAAACTAGGGCAAGAGGTCCTGGCATCAGATTGGGTTCAGAGATCTAAGTAGGTAAGTTAACTGAATGATCCTCATTTTTCTCACCTAGGAATTACAGAAGTTACTTCATATACTTGAGACAGTGATTGGTAGCTGTAGCTGTCATTTATCTTATGATCATTAATGCTACTACTGTACTCAGCTTTTAATATATGGAGGACCAAGATTAGAGCTTGTGGCATTGACCTATCTCCACCACCTATACCACCTACAAGGGTAGAATCCACATATGAATGAGTCATGGCTGTCATCTAGACTGCGGGGTCCACTTGAGTGCCACTCTGTCTCCAGATTACCAAAGTCAAGCCTCCATGGTCTACATGATAGTATTCTACACTAAGAGGAGTCCTGCATGTGGGTATAAATTGCTAGGAGATAAGTAGGGAGAATGTAGGTCTACAGACCTTTCAAGTTAAGCACTTTCCTGGTGGCAAACGATGTTCTTTTCGCCATCTTGGGCAAAAGTGGAGATAAAGGGTCTGAGAAATTTCTGAAGTAGAGTAAGCAGATGATCTTAAGAGTATCAGCCTGAGCATTGTGTTGAAGTCTGTACTGTGAGGGCCCATGACCTTTGTGTTAGAGACCAAGCAGCCTCATAATCAGTCTCCAAAAGTTGGCCGACAGATTTTATCTGAGCTAGAGGTGGAGGGTGATTTGACATACAAGTTCAACTAAGGAAAGTTTGTTGATTAATCAAAAACCCTAGTGTGTGAAAATGTCACACCATGATTATGCATTAAGTAGGAAGGCCCTTGAAAACTCTTGGAAGTGAACTAGTAGGAGATTATGATCGTTGCTATAAGCTAAGGTCTAGTAGTAATGGTGAACTTTTTAGAGATTTTAATGATACAAATGGCACCTGTACCATAGTACCACCACTGGTCTAGGAGGAGCCACATGATATTGAGGCATAGCACAGTTTTTCATGTAGTTGGTAATTACGTGAGCTTTGGCATCAGAAAGCCTGACTCAAAATTCCTTTGTAGCTTTGTGATCCTGGGAAGTCCGATACTCAGAATATCTATTTTCTTAGCTATAAAATTAAGAATCATCTTATTTGGGAAATGGAAATGATTAGATGCAATAGTACAAGTAAAGCTATTTGGGGGAAGTCATGATCAGAGTAAGTAATACCAAATCATTGTCAGTAGTAGTAGTGAAAAATATTGGACTTCTATTTTGCAAAGTAAAAATTGAGGCTTCCGGGAAAAGCAGATAATCTAAACATTGTGCTTCATTTTTTATTAGTACATGTCTGCAGTACATGATTACATTCATGGTAGAGGGTTGGTATGTGTACATGCCACATGTTAATTTTTTACACCCCCTTTCCCTCCCCTGCTTTACCTCACGCTGCATCTCTTGGTCTGTGCTGACCTCTAAGATAAATGTTTGGGCAAGAAAATCATACTGTGGGCATGAGGTTGGCAGAGCCTTTGCCCAGCATGGTTTTCCCATACAATATACTTAAGAACTGCATCTAGGAACAGCCTGAAGCCTCAGAAAGACCCTGATGAGGACTCCAGGATGATTCCTGGTGGCTGCAGCATTGGCTCTGGAGGAAGATGTATTGAACTGAGTTCTTTATGCTTGCCTGGAAGACACTTATGCCATTGAGCTATCTCCTTGGCCATTTTTTTTTTTTAAATTTTGCTTCTTTTTAAAATGAACTGAAGTCAGGGGCTTGCCAGGGAACTCAGTTAAAGCACGTGATTCAGCAAACTCAGGTGCTGGGGAGTATGCTTCAATCCCCACCCCAACATGGAGCATGAAACCTGCCCTGAAGGCAGCCTCAGCCAGCCACAAAAAGAGCTGAAGTCCTTCAACTATTTGCTTTTTTCTTTTTTTTTATCAGCCCCACCACCTTGAGAGTTACGATTTCAACAAATTCAGACTAACAAGCATTTGAAAGGAAAACATCCTTTCTGCAGCTGATGCTTTGAATACTAATGTTTTCTGGAAGAACCTCAAATGGCTAGGGACTTTCAAATGCTGTTGCTCATAATCTTCAGTCCTCTTCTGACCACGGCAGCACTGGGATGGTCAGGTAACTGCCAGCCCTCTGTGAATCAACAGTCCTGCCAGACTAGGTCTAAGGATCAAGGACCTGGATGTACTGGAGCACATGTACCCAGGAATACATGTGTACCCTTCTGATGCCACTCCCACATAGGACTCCGTTGTGGTGTTAGACGTTGACAAAGTGAGGACCGACTTTCTATGTGAAACCCTGGCTAGCCAGGGCAAGGTACTAGCTTTATGGTACTGCTCATGGATGCCAATTTGTGATGCAACTGGAAGGCTCACAGCACAACTTGATGTATGGGATGTGTGCATGAAATCTGATCTGAACTTCCATAGCGGTCAAATATTCCTGATACCGCTCCCATTACTTCTATTATTCACTGCAATATTGTATAATAGTAAATTATGAGCTGGGTGTGGTGGTGCATGCCTATAATCCCAGCACTTGGGAGGCTGAGGCAGGGGGATCAATCTGAGTTCAAGACCAGCCTGGGATACTAAAGTGAGTTCAAGGCCAGCCTGAATTGCATAGCGAGACCCTGTCTCAAAAAGACAAAAAAAAAAAAAAAAAAAAAAAAAGTCGTGGAGAGACGCATGTAAAAAAGAACTACACTCTGCACCTGACAGGAAGAGGAAGCTTTAAGGATACACAAGCTATAGAAATTAAATCTTTTCTTTTTCATTTGATATGATTTTCAGTCTTGCAACTTCTTGATTAAAACAAATGATTGGACATTTTAAAATTGTATTTCCAATTTATGAGGATAGGGTGTATACTTTTTTCTTTTCATTTTGAGATAGGGTCTCACTATGTAGCCCTATGTAGCCCAGGCTGTCCTGAAACTCACAGTGACCCTTCTGTTTCAGTAAGAATTTTTACTTTGAAGTTTAAAATTTGTGAAAATCTACAAAATGCTAAAAAGGTACAGAGAACTATTCTTCAACTAATATTTCAGAATCACTGACACTTCATCACTTTTTGCCTTATTCTTTCTGTATATGTTCTATTCTGAACCATTTGAAAGTTATAAACTTGATGATGCAGTGTCCTTAATAGTTCAACTTATATTTCCTGAAATATTCTTACATAACAATAGGAAATGAACATTGAAACAGTACTACCATGTAATCTATAAATGCAAATAAAATATTGTCATTTGTCCCAGAGATGCCCTTGCTAGGTCCAGAAGCCAATTTAAGGTCACAGGCTAGGCTAACTTCTTTTTTTTTTTTTTTTTAACTCAATCCAGAGCAGTTCCCCATTTGTTTTATGACATTGACACAATTTAGAATTTATCTGAAAAAAAATTTTTATCTGTAAAATATTCTCAGCATTTGTCTAATGTTTGTCTCATTAGATGAGGATTACACTCTGTGGCAGGAATACTATAAAGAGATGCTGTGCTCTCCCTAATGTCTAGAGGCACTGTGATATTTATTTCCTCTGTTACCTCTCATGTTATTTTATCACTTGGTTAAGATGATGTCTGTGGGCTAGGGAGATAGCTCAGTAGAATAAGCGCTTGCTGGCAAGCGCAAGGGCCTGAGTTCAATCACCACTTCCTCAAAGAAAAAAATGTTTATGCTGATGTAAATGTAATTTATTATAATATACATGTTAATAAACAGAATGTATATTTTGTGCAGAAATGCTTTGAGATTATATTATATATCACTCTGCTCCTAAGGCTTTCTCTCATTGGTTTTATCATTGAAAATTCATGACTGAATTAATTGTTACCATCACAGTTGCTAAATGGTAATTTTCTATTTTATTCATACCTTGTATATTATTTGCCATTTTCTTATAGTTTTCCTTCATATTTATTTATGTAAATATGAATTCATGGATTTCATTGTATTCAGTGTGTTATTTCTGTTATTAGTTTCTATAAGATGACTCCTTTTTCTCCTCTCCTTTTCCTCTTCCTTATTCTTTGAGGACTTTAGAGTATGAGACGCCTCACCTGCCATCCTTGGTATCTGGCATTTCTTCAGAGTGCCCTAACACCTTTTAGTGGTGAATGTTTTTGGAAACCATGATCTTGGTGCTCATCACTCAGCACAGAGCCCTCAGTACACCGAGCATGAACTTTGCTCAGCCAACTGAGAAACGTATATGCAGACATACCCACATCCGTACACACACATCTGTCTGCTGACTATCCATCTGTGTTAAAAAAACAAGTCACATAGACGGCCCCAATTCTACCCAGCTCTATAGGGTTTAGTCTAAGTTCTTTTGCCTGTTTGTAACTCACTGCTAGAAACCCTGGCTCTGATTAGCCCCAGCCGACTTACTTAAGTGGCCAGAAGTCTGTGTGACTGGTGTTCCTGTCCAGGCAGGCCAACTCTTTTCCTCCAGCTCTACTGACTATACTAGCTATGCTAGCCAAATTTTGGATCCTTGTTAAGGGAAATGGATGTAGAACAGTGTATCAGAAGTTAAAATAGCTTTTCCTATCTAACTCCAACTCAAAAGAAAAAGATAAGAGCCAAAGTTAGAGGTTCACATTTAGTTGTCACAGATACTGTTTGACTTGGCAAGTGATTATCTACCTTGCTGTTATCAAAGACAAAAAGACAATACCTTATTGAATCCATTAAAGTCATCATTTTATTGCATAATAGACAGACCTGCCACGTTAAAGAATCAACTGATGTGCTTGATTAAAGTGGTAGGAATCTGAAGATCATATTTTAAGTTATTTTGCCTCTGGGTTGAAATTTCTCAGATTGCTCACTTTTGTTTTTATCATAACCCTTAAGAATTCAGCATTTCAGTGCACCTAAATGTGGTCTTGGCTGGGAGCCTTATTTATTGCAAATAGTCTTTGAAATATGTTTATGAAAACCTTGAGCTTGCTTGATCCGTCTTTATATTTTTATGGTCACCAAACTTAATTGTTACTAACACAGAGCCAATTGCCCTGGGCAATGTCTACATCTTAATAAGATCCTCAAGAGGGTCATGAGCAGGTAGCGTAAAGCTTCCATGAAAACACTATATTAACATCATTTCATTCAGTCCTAGTCCCAGTCCCAGTCCCAGTCCCAGTCCCAGTCCCAGTCCCAGTCCCAGTGGATGTTGCAAGGTTGAGTTGGCTGTTAGGATCCATCAAAGCTTTTGTAAGCAAGTGAATC
Organism: Myocastor coypus; assembly: GCA_004027025.1. Classification (NCBI taxonomy): domain Eukaryota; kingdom Metazoa; phylum Chordata; class Mammalia; order Rodentia; family Myocastoridae; genus Myocastor; species Myocastor coypus. The sequence goes on from PVJA010015022.1 coordinate 41,305, forward strand.
AGTGTCCTAACAGTTTTCTGTCAAGGCCTGGAGTTACAGACCAAATATGTCATCTTATTTATGAACTTCCATGTGTCAAGGTCTTGCTAGTGTATGTAGAAGAGGTATCAGCAAAGCCAGAGCCCAGTAACCTCAGCACTGCTGCAGGCTACCTCCCTGGTGCACTGATAAGCTGGCACTTTACACAGAAGAACAGCATTTGGATTTGGCTGGTAATAGTTGTTAAGACCAAGAGGCAAGAGAAACTGCAGACATGGGCTTCACAATCCCTGGTTAAAGTCCATTTCTTTTCTTCAATTTTCCTCACTGAACATGCATAGGAGACTGGGTAATTGATGTTCTTCAGCAGAAGAAAAACAGACTAACAGCCAGCAGTATTGAATCAGCTGTGCAAGTACTTTCACAAGATAACATGTTGCCTTCAGTCTTCATGAGTCACCTGATGAGTAGGTGATGTCATCATACTCCACAGATGAGAGGAGTTGGAATGCATGAAGATTGCACATGGTCACACAGCTGGCTACTAGCTGACTGTCTGAATCCTTTGTCTTTAAACTCATTGTTTTTGCAATAAGCATTATATTGTGCAACATTTTGTATTTTGATCTCGTTTTCTTTCCCAGGAGCATGCTATTCAAGGAAAACAGACACTCCATGCATGAAATTGGGCAGACCTTTTTACACTTGAGGTCTAAGCATCAGCAAGATCTGCCTTAGGAGTGTTGTCTTTGCTTCCCCAAGTTGTGTTACTGTGTTTATAGAAATTGTTCCTCCTTGCATTTGTCTCAGTTGATAAGACTCATTTTAATGTGTCTGTTGAACTGACAAGCATCTCATTCTCTAGATGGTAAAACCCATGGAAGAAGAGAGAGATAACTGGCTGTGCTCACTTTGCACAGTGCCTAGTATGCATCTGCTGGAAGAAGAACAGGAAGGTAATTGTGGCCTCAAAAGAATAGAGTGGGATCTTGGGAAAACCCAAAGGAAACACACACTATTTTTTGTTCCTTTGCTTTTCACTTCTCCTTTTCCCCTTCCCTCTCTTTATACCTCTCCTTTCTTTGCCTCAACTCCCTTGTCACCTTTCTTTCCCTATTTTTCTCTTTCCAATAAAAGTCAGACTCCCATCCTCCCCTCTTCTGTTTTCCTTTACTTGTTAAAAAGAATCTTTCCTTTCTTACTATTTTCCCCATTGAAACTCTGTTGCCTCAGTGAATAAAGATTATGTATGTTTCCGCACTGAAATGGAGAAATGGAAGTCCCCTTTTGAAGGCCAGGTTTCATGCTTCTCCAAAGCTTGCACTGAAGTTGCTCTGCCGATTTCCTACAACCTCTGTAATTAACATATCGCACTTTTCTCTGATTCTTTAGAAGAAATCCTTACAGTCTTATAAAACCTTGTAATAGATAATTTCCTAACTAAAGAGAAGAAGAGTGTTATGGTGCGCCTGCACTTATCACCCAGATTTAATCATTAATTGGATTTTGCTAAGCTTATCTTTGTCCTTCTATTTTTGTTGTTGGTTGTGGCATTGAAATTATTTGAGACATATGCCTAAAGCCATTATTTTACCTACAAATAGTTCAGTAACTTTAACTGAAAAAATTTACAAAACATAACCCTAATCCATTATAATCTTTAACAATAATTCTTCAATATAATTCTATTAATAAATACATTCCTGCTTATGCTCAAATCTCCCCTGTTGTCTAATGATTTGTCCTAAAATTTATTTGTTTAGGTTAGGGCCAAGCAAGGGCCACACATTGAAATATTTCCCTAATCTTTTAATGCAAAATTATTTTTTCTATTTACTCCTACTTTAAAAAAAATTAATTGTAGAAACTGGGTCATTTAACTCACATATTATGCCACATTCTATATTAGGCTGATTCTCCCAACCTGTGCTTTTCATTTAAAAACAGTTTAACTTGATACATATTAATTGTATAGTTATGGAGCTCAGTGCAACATGTCAGTAAGATGTGTAATCACCAGAGAGGTTGTTATGGTTGATACATTGTGCCAATTTGAGTAGCAGGTCAACTAAGTGATTCAGCAGGGGGCTAGGTCTTAACTTTGTATCCTGTGCAAGAGAAGGGTACCATGATGGTGTGGGTGTGAAGGCCGGGGCCTAGAATGGAGAGCCTGGTTACAATATGAGGCACTTGCCTCCGCTCTTTTTTGCTTTTGCTGTTTTTGTTGCTTTGCTGCCTAGAACTGTTGCCACTGCTCCATGCTGTCCTGTCTTGGAGCCAACTGATTATGGACTGACACCTCCACAAACTGTGAGCTAAAGAAACCTCTTCCTTAATTCCGGGTGTCAAGTATTTTGTCTCAGGATGAGAGAAAAGTAACCAAGACATGTATCTATCAATCACTGTTGGTGTTGGGAATAGACTTCTTCCTACTGTCTATTTTGAAATATAGAATTAAAACTTGTTACCTACCCTTCCTGCGAACTGGTAGGTAGATCTCTACATTTGATTAAATTTACATTCACTTTTTGGTAAGGATATCTCTCCTAGGTGTTGAACTCATATATCTTCTCCACAGAAAAAGAAGGTCTGGTTCCCCTAGGTCAGTGGTTCTCAACCTTTCTAATGCCGTGACTGCGCAATACAGTTCCTCATGTTGCAGTGACCCCAAACCAAAAACTAATTTTGGTGGCTACTTCAAAACTGTAATTTTGCTACAGTTATGATTTGGAATGTAAATAACTGATATGCATTATGTATTCTCATTGCTACAAATCAAACATAACTTAAACATAGTGATTAATCACAAAAACAATATTTAATTATATGTTGAGAAATATTTATTACTAATTCCAATAAATAACATTTCACCATGGCATAACATGGGTTTAAATATGTATTTTCTGATGGCTTTAGGCGACCCCTGTGTTTGGTCATTCAACCCCCACCAGGTTCTCAACCCACAGGTTGAGAACCACTGCCCTAGGTCTTGTGATTTGAAGATTGGTCACATGGCCAGATTGGTGGAAGACAGTTCTTTAGGTGTCTTCCGACTGTCTGTCTGTGTTGCAAGACAAAACTTTTAACTGTATTTTCTCCACATTTCCTTTCAGAATATTTTTCTTTTTTCAGAATATTTCTTTTTTTCTTAAAGATTTATTTATTTATTTGGTACATGGTCTTGCTATGCAGCTTAGTGATCTTCCTGTCTCAGCCTCCCCAGTGCTGGGATTACAGGTGTATCCTACCACGCCTGATTTGAGTGGCCAACACAGTGTTGTACCAGCGATCAAACCACAGGTCCTTGTGCTTTCCAGACAAGGGTTTATGCCACTCAGCTATCTCTCAGGCAAGATACCAGAATTCTTCAAGCTCAGGATCTTCTCCCTCAGATGCATCCCACTATATGTGCAGGGTGTTCTAAGCCTTACTGTGTTGCTCTGCAGGGCAGCAAGGAGCAGGGCCAACCATTCAAGGCAGCTAGAAGACAGCAAAAGCTAAGGAGCCAGGCAAAATGTGGTGTGTGATAAACAGTCTGGTTTCTATGTTGGCTTGGGTGGTTCAGAGAAACAGACAAGTAGCATATTTCTACATCTGCTCACACTGTCATCATATCTGTCTACCTCCCTACCTACCTGTGAAACATAATAAAGGATGAGTGCCAAGATCAAGAGTTGGTCTCAAAAAAAAAAAAAAAAAAATCCACTTGTCTGTTGCTTATATATTCAGGGTCTCACTGTGAAGCTTGATCTTAAACTCTTTGTAGTGATCCACCTGTTTACAGCCTCCCAAGAGCTGGGATTAAAGGCTAGTGCCACCACATCCAGTCTCAATCACCAGTCTCAGCAGCCCCAGGGGCAGGGCCAGCACATTTAGAACCCCCGGCTCCTGTGCCTGCTTACAGGTTCTTTAATCCTTTGCTTTCTAATATTTACAAAGAGTGCTAGGAATTTTCCTCTCAACACTGCTTTTATTGTGTCCTCCAAATTTTTAAGTTTTGTATTTTGTATTAAGTTTTGTATTTATTTCGTTCAAAATATTTAACTTTTGGGACTGGGTAGATAGCTCAGGGCACAAGTGCCTGCCTGGCAAGTGTGAGGTCCTGAGTTCAATCCCTAGTTCTGGAAAAAAAAAAGAACTTTTTAAAAAAGATTTCTACTTTGACTTAAGTTATTTAGAAATGTGTTATTGTAATGACCAAGTGAGAGGATTTTCTAGCTATTTTTCTATTAAGTTTCATTTTAATGCCATTGTGCTCAAAGAGCAGACATTGGGCAACTTCTAGTCTTTTAAATTTGTTATGCTTTGTTTTATGGTCCACAGTGTAGTCTATCCTGGTGGTTCTGTAAGCTTGAGAAGAATATGTATTCTGCTCTTAGTAAAATAATCTTGCATATCTATTGTATACAATGATGTATGATGTTGAATTTGTGTCCTTACTGATTTTCTGCCTGTCAGGTCTGTCATTTCTAACAGAGCAGTAGCAAAGTCTCTAACTATGAACAGTGGATTAATCTATTTCTTCTTGAAAGCTTATCACGGGCCCGGCGAGATGGCTCAGTGGTCTAAAGCCCCTGCTTGGGGAAGCTTGGGCGGCTTCAGGGACCGCGGTTCGATCCCTGGTGCCACATGCTGCGCCAGTTCTGCCCTCAGGGTGGGCTGAGCCGGCCATAAAAATTAGTGAATAAGAATGATTGTGAGGACAATATGCAATATGTCAACTTTCAAAGAAAAAAAGGGGGAAAAGAAAAAAAAAAGTAATGTGGATTTAGAAAGGTTAATGTTTAGTTGTTTGATCAATCTTATATACCTATATGTATTAATCTAAACTGATCCGATGATGAAAATATGTAATATAACCATTGTTAAATTTAAACAATAAAAG